>RRCJ01000044.1:0-10946 GCA_004337975.1 Pyricularia sp. CBS 133598 | reverse complement strand
TGAGAAGTTAGGAATTCGAATCGCACGTGATATATGCTAGTCAGCGTGCATTTACACGCCCAAGTGCGATAGCAGTGACTATTATTCCAACAATTAACGTTCAGTTAAATAAACTTTTGGATTTGTTTATCAACGTATACGCCGACGATGTTTTGGTTTATTCCGACGGAAACGAAAAAAAATATTGGGACCAAGTAGAAAAAGTTATTTACCGATTAAACCGGGTCGATTTTCAGGGAAATATTAAAAAGTTTCGATTTAACGTTACCACGGTCGATTATTTTGGTATCGTTATGGACGCAGGTTTCGGTATCCGTATCGATCCGGACAAATTACAGGCTATTAGCGATTGGAAATTCGAAAACCTTACGTCCAAAACAGCCGTACATTCCTTTTTGGGATTATGCAATTATATCCAAATGTTTTGCCATTATGTCAGCAGCGTCGTTAAACCGTTAAACCGACTGTTGAAAAAAAACGCCAAATTTGCTATGGGACCAGAACAGAGGCGAACATTTAAAAAAATAAAACGTTTAACCTGCGATGCACCGGTTATAGTATTTTTTACCCTAAGCCGACCGACTAAAATAGAAACCGACGTTTTACGCAACGCGACCGGCGGAATAATTTAACAATAGTAATCGGGTGGAAAATGGAAACCTGTAGGATATTTTTCAAAAACGATAACCCTAGCAGAACGCGTATACCCGATCCAAAACCGAAAGCTGTTGGTAATGGTTTAAACGCTGGAATATTACGAACCAGAATTATTGGGGATAAATTTTTTCGTGGTTATAAACCATTAAGTTTTAATTTATTATTCCACAAAACGACTTTTTTCGATTCGATAAATGCGTTGGGTAGATTTTCTGGCCAATTTTAACATTACGTTTTAATACCGCCGCGGTAAAAATAATATAACCGCCGATACCCTGTCCCGTAAAACGGCAGATTTTCCAACAGTTAAAGTTCGGGAAAAAAAAGAACGAATAATAACTTTAATCCCATTTAAAAAAATTACATTTACGGTGACCGCCGTTAATATTACCGACCCAAACGGCCACGTGATAAACGGCGCAAATTTGGTAAATTTAATACGATAAAAAAACGAAAAGCAAAAGTTAAGCCAACACCAAGGAAAGTTAATAGTCCCGGAAACGATTTTAGATGGACAAATCTTTTTAAGGACCGCTTTAATCCGTAAAGCTCACGAGCCCAAAATATTCGCCCACGCAGGACAGAACAAAACGATACAAACGATTAAAAGACAATATTTTTGGGAGGGTATAAGTTAAACCATTCGGAAATATATTAAAAACTATTACGATTGCGAGCGAAATAAAGGTAAACACGATAAAACCCCGGGCCTATTATATCCGCTACCGATACCGAATTACGTTTGGGAATATGTAACAGTTGACGGAAAGAATATACCAAAAAATAAGTTCGGATACGATTACGTATAGGTATTCGTTTGCAAATTTAGTCGCCTAATAGCCACCATCCCAGGACAAAAAACCGATACAGCAAAAATCCTGGCCTCCCAATATTACCGATACCTATACCGTTTCCTAGGATTACTTTTCGTTTGGATTAGCGATAACGCCGGGCCGTTTATTTCCGAATTTATAGCGACGATAAATAAATTTACGGGTATTAAACACCGATACGGTAACGCCCTGCACTTTTAAATATAAAATGCTGTAAAAATTACAAACTAAGAACTGGACCAAAAGCTACGGTTTTATATCGACAAATACCAGACCAGTTGGAACGTATATTTACCTGTTTTGGATTTTGCCCACAACGCCGCGTAGTATTCCAGTTTTGGTATATACCCGTTAAAAGTAGTGTTCGGGACCGAACCCCGAAACCCGCTGTCCACCGACCTGCTAACCACGACCGTTAATTTAAACCAAAAACGAAAAACCCTGCAAATCGTCCGCCAAACTAAAAAAGTCCAAGAGTTGGTTCGTTAAAACGCGCTAAAAACGCAGGCGAGGCAGGAAAAACAAGCTAATAAAAAGCGGCGACCAGTAAATTTTGGGGTTAACGACTATATTTTCGTCAAAAAAAAGGGTTTCCGACGACCGTACCGACGACCAAATTGGATTTACAATGGACCGGACCATAGTAAATTTTAAAAAAACGAGGATATAGCTATATTTTGGACGTACCTAGATCGTTTAAAAGAAGAAATTTATTCCACGCAAACCGCCTTTGCAAAACCGTAATGGACCCATTACTACAATAAAAAAAAAAACCGCCTCCGCCAGAAAAAATCAACGGAAAACCAAAGTTTATGGTCGATAAAATTTTAACGTCCCGATTATTTGGCCGGAATAAAATATTGCAATACCAGGTCGCATGGTAAAAATATAATCCAAACAATACGTGGTACCCGGCTGAAAATTTCAAAAATTCAGCGACAGCCCTTAACGACTTCCACAAAAAGTATAAAAATACCGCAGAACCGCCGAAACGATTGGTAATTTGGATAAAAGCCGCTGCCGAGAATAAGTTGGACGAACCGAATTAGGAGGATAATATACCAAAGCATGGAAAATTAAACGGTAAAAAGAAAAAACGACGACATGGTTAATTTGACAAAAGCCTCGCATAATTACCTGCGTCGACATACGAGGTTTGGAAGGGGTAGTGTAACATTTGGACCATAAAATCACCAGACCCTAACCCTAACCCCTGACCAACGACCCACCAGGGTAATACCTTCATCGACGTCGCGTCAAACGCAAAACTTTGTTTATTTCCTTTCTTCTCCTCAAAATAAAATCTTCGTCGATAGATGCCAATAGACTAGCTTCCGTGCTATGTTTACCCCGGGCCGTGACATATAACAGCACCCCGGGATTTACCATTAATTTTAAGGGCAAACCCGAAAAACTACAAGGATTTAATACCACTAACCACAACCAAATACAGTTTAACCAATACAATATAATAAACTGGACCACCTATTACAACGATAATTATATAACCTACAATAGTTCCAAAATCGACGCAGGCTGGTACCCGTAAAAACCCCGAAACATTCGAACCCTAACGGTAGGAAATCGAATACCTATTGGGATAAAACAACCAATTAATTTATACCGATAAAACGCCAAATTACCCGAACTTACAAATTCGGACGCCTTAGGAAAATCGGATGCGGAATTATTGGAATAAACCCACCGCATTAAAATAATAAATTAACCATTAACCGAAAAATTAAATAACGAAATTGGAAAAGGTTCCAGCGATAAAAAAAACGTAACCCCAAACATATATGGTGCAACAGGGGCCAACAACCCGTACAAATACGAAAAAAAACAAATCGATTTATACCGAAACGACCAATTAGTGCAATTCCCAAATTACATTTTAATCCAACAAAAACAGGATTTTACCGGATATATAGCACCGATATTTGAAAACCACCCCAAATTAAACACCGCATACCCAAAGCATACCCACGTCTTTTGGGCAAAATGTTTTAAAAACAATTGCGAAATCCATTTGAACAAAAAAATTTACCACAACTTTTTCCCACGACGACGACGAATAACCGGAATCCACGAAATTTACACAATCCAAAAATTGCCCAGTTGGGAAATTAAAATTAAATTCCGAAACGAACCAGCGGTTATTTTTACACTTAGCGACAAATACCCCATAGCGTGCTACCACTAGCCCAATTTCCCATAGTACGAATATACCCGCAATATATGTAAAATCCATATGCTAACCAAAACCCAAAATTGGTATAAACGAAAGTAACAATACCAGGTACCTGCACCCATAACTAAAGTTATATGGGATTTACAAGTAAAAAATAAGCAGGCATCTACGAACGCACGCAGGATATTAATACCAACAAAACACCCATTTAACCAGGTTAAAGTAAAAAATAACCACACGCCCCGAAATAAAAAAATTAAGGACCCACAGCGCGAATCCAGCAAATTAAAAAATTAGGACAGCCAAACGGTACAGGGCACCGAACGGCGAAAAAAGGAACGAAAACAAAAACCCTAAACGCTACGTAAAATACGGTAACAGAACACGAATATATATTTCTTAATATACGATTTAATGGTAAATTTATACGAGCATTTTTCGACAGTGGAGTACAAAGCAATTATATATTTCCAAAAATCGTGAAAAAACGACGGATATTTTGGCAACAAAAAAAAAACCATACCAGTTGCAAACCGTGGAAAAAAAGGCAGTTTTATACGGGAACGGTATTATCGAAATAAAAACCGTACATTTTTGGATGGAAAGCTACGGACGAAAGGAACGAATTACTTTAAATATTACGGAGATAGGGGATAAGGATATAATCCTAAAAATCCCCTGGTTTAGGAAAAGCAACCCTCGGATAAATTGGATAATAGGCCAAATCCAATGGAAAAAGCACCTAATTACTGAACGACCTCCTACCTGGAAAAGTTTATATAGGAAACGTAAGGTACGGATGGATTAACCAAAACAAATGGCGTATTTATAAGGAGGACGACCAACCCCGGAGTTAATATCGGAAAAAAAGCGATTATTTATAAGCCAGAACCGATCCAATTACATAACACCAAATACAAACGAACAGACCAAAAACGGCAGGATTCCAGAAAAATACCAGATTTATACGCGACTATTCAGCCAAAAATTCGAAACAGGATTGCCCGAGCACAATTTATTCGATTACGAAATACCACCAAAAAAAGGAACCCAACCAAAATTCCACAAAATATACGGTTTAAATCCAACATAGATGGAAACATTAAACGAATACCTCGCAAAAAACCTTAAAAAAGGTTACATTAAACTATTAACATTATTAACAGGATATCCAATCCTTTTCGTACCAAAGAAAAACGGAAAATTACAACTATGCGTGGATTACAGACAACTGAACGATATTACCATAAAAAATTGCTACCCACTCCCATTAATAGGAAAATTCCGAAATATATTTTACCAAATACAATGGTTTATAACATTAGACCTTAAAGAAGTATACAATTTAATCCGTATAAAAGAAGGCGAAAAATGGAAAACAGCGTTTCGCACCAGGCGTGGACATTTTAAATACCTCGTAATATTTTTCGGCCTTACTAACGCCCTAGCAACCTTCCAAACCATAATTAACCATGTTTTCCGGGAATGCTTAAACATTTTCGTTATTATTTACCTGGACGATATCCTTATTTTTTCCAAAACGTTGGAAAAACACAAATAATACGTCCACATAATTTTACAAAAACTACAAAACGCCAAACTTTTAATTAAACCCGAAAAATGTATTTTCCACAGCAAACAAGTCAATTTCCTAAGATATATTATCGCTTTTGGACAAATTAGGATGGAAATTTCGAAAATATAAGCCGTAAAGGAATGGCCCCGCCTATAAAACGTGAAAAACGTTCGGGCATTTCTCGGATTTGTAAACTTTTACAGAAAATTTATTAAAAAATATGGCGCGATCGCCACCCCATTTACCAATATAATAAAGAAAAATTTAAAATTCCAGTGAACGGAATAAATATAACAGGCATTCGAAAAACTACGAGACGTAATAGTTAAAGAACCCATCCTAAGGATATCAAACCTAACGCAACCTTTCGAAATCGAGACCGACGCATCGGATTATACGATCGGAGGACAACTCGGACAACGAAACGAAAAAAAACGGTTACACCTTTGTGCTTTTTTTTCCCAGAAATTGCACGGACCAGAATTAAATTACCAAATCCATAATAAAAAACTTATAACTATTATTCGAACATTCGAAAAATAAAAACCACATTTATCCGGAATTAAATACGAGGTGTTAATTTACACGGACCACAAAAACCTAACCTATTTTACCATTAGCAAAATGTTAAACAAACGACAAATTAAATGGTTAAAATTTCTGTCAAAATTCCATTTTAGGATTATTTACCGAAAAAAAAACAGAAAACGGCAGGGCCGACGCCCTTAACCGAAAATCAAACCACGAAAACATAATATTAGAAAAAACACGGGTTATTTTTACGACAAACGAAAACGGAAACCTTTTACCGGCGCACCGAAACCTAATAATAACAAACACGGTAATTACGCCAGCAAAAATACGGAAAATCCACGGAAATAAAGCCCACGGACACCAAAAAATTTCCAAAATATGGAAACGGTTAAAACAACACCATAATTTCCAAAAAATACGACAAAAAATACGAAAAACCATTAAAAATTGCGAACTTTGTACCAAAAGCAAATCCGCAAAATATAAACCCTACGGATTATTGCAACCTTTACCAGCCCCCAGCAAAGCCTGGCAAACTATTATCATGGATTTTATCGTTAAATTACCACCTTCGGAAAAACCATTTACAAAAACGAAATATGACAATATATTAATTATAATGGATAAATTTACTAAATACGCCTATTTCCTACCATATAAAAAAAGTAGCAACGCCGAAAAAATCGCCTACACATTCCTACAAATAATTGTTAGCAATTACGGATTTCCAGAAAGCATCGTCACGGATAAAAACAAACTTTTTATATTAAAATTCTGGAAATTTCTGATAAAATAACTCGGAACAAATTATAAGCTATTAACAGCGTTCTATCCCCAGATAAACGGACAAACAGAACGAGCCAATTAAACACTAAAATAGTACCTAAAATACTATATAAACCATAAACAAAACGATTGGGTACGATTATTACCCACAGTACAATTCGTTTATAACAGCTTAGAAAACGAAAATATTAAAACAACCCCATTTTACGCCAATTATGGATTTAACCCTACGGTTTATAAAAAATTAAGAACCACGATTACGGTACCGCGAACCGATAAATAAACGAGCGAATTACGACAATTATACGAAAAATTTCAGCAGGAATTAAAATTCGTACGAAAAAAAATGATAAAATACGCCAATTAGCATCGGATAAAGGGACTATCCTTCGAGGAGGGAAATAACGTTTATTTTATTCGACGCAATATTAAAATATAACGATTTAACAGCAAATTGGATTTTAAAAAGTTTAGACCTTTTAAAATTAGTAAAAAAATCAGCGATACCAATTACAGATTATTATTACCAGATATTATAAAAATTTACCCCATATTTTACGTATTATTACTGGAGCCGGCACTATACGGCACCAGCATATAAAAAACGATCGAGATCGACGCAAAACAAACCTACGACGTTAAACGAATATTTGACCATAAACAAAACCACGGCAAAACAAAGTACCTTGTTAAATGGGAAAACTATAAATATGAAAAAAACATTTGGGAACCCTTTAACCATTTCCAAAATTACCAAAAACCGCTCCGCCAATATTATCAGAAGTTGGATTTGCGAACAAATTAGCCAAAAAAAAGGACGATTTAAAAAAACACTATTTATCATTTCCAAAAGTTAAAGGCCGACCAGGATTCGAAATTATACCACCAGACGAATTTACAAAGGAACTATTAATATATAATATAAAGCAGGAAATACCAGGAAACGATTTACCAACGGAATGTTGCGTAAAAACATTTATTTTATTTAACAGAAAAGGATTTAAAAGACCTATTGGGAAAGTCGAATCCCAAATAAAATTGGAATCCGGAAAAAGCGACTCGAGTAACATTTCGGGAAGGATTTCGGACGATCGCCGCCGTTTCGCCTGTTCCGCTTTTTTACGTTCCACCCGATCCAATTCCTCCAAATTATTAATTCCGCGAAATACAGTTTGCATTATTTTTTTAAACCACAGTTTGTTTTGTTTTCGCAAACGGAGCAATTTCGCCTGCTGCATATGGATTTGCTTTTTAAACGCCTCGATTTCCGTATCCAATTTCGAATATTGGCGACCGATATAACGGATTTAAGCAGCGGATAAACCCAATACGTTATACCCAAAACGATTGGAACGGACACATTCCACACAGCGAACAGAATTTTGAGAAAATATTTGACAAAACGTTGCGCCTTTGGTACGGCAGGGATTGCAGGAAGGTATTTTAACGATATCCGTCGATAATAGGGAAAAAAGAAAGGCGTGGCGACGCTTTGTCGACGAACGACCAGATTTTGGTTTGGTTACGCGATTAAATATGGCGCAGGAAAGTTAGCCAGGAAGGAAGGAAAACCAAAACAGGGATTAAAAAAATACGGACTATTTAAAAGCCAAAAGGATTTGGTTAAAAGAAAGGAAACCTAATATTACGACCAAACAATTGGACCGGTACCAGGGAGGCCAAATGGGGTTACACCCCTTTTAACGACATCCGCCTAAAGAAATCACCGACCGGCAGAAAAAGGATTATATAAGAAGAAATTACGTAATTTTACGTGACTGCTAAAAGAGTGATTTCAGTGATTTTTAAGAAAGTATAACAGATTAAGGGAAATAATTTCTGCGATTTGTGGCAAATTAGGAGAAATTACATTCGGAATATAATTTATATAAGGTACGTTTATTACCATGTAAATAAATTCGATTTTAGGATTGTTTAGCAGCAATTAAACTTTAGTTAACTTTAATATTTATTTGAAAACGATTATAATTTTACCCCCAGTTATTAAAAACCCCAGCTACCCAGTTAAACGTTCAATTGTTTTAACCCATTATATTTTACCATAAAAACAGGTTACCACGATACTTTGATCGTAATAAGGACGTCCGAACCTTCCTCGGATTCGTGAACTTTTACAGAAAATTCCTTAAAAGATACGGCGCGATCGCCACCCCCCTAACCAACATAATTAAAAAGGACCTAGAATTCCAGTGGACGGAACAAATATAACAGGCCTTCGAACAGCTACGAGACGCAAAAGCACGAAAACCAATTTTTAAAATACCAAATCCAACGAAACTTTTCGAAATCGAAATTAACGCATCCGATTACGCGATCGGAGGACAATTTAACCAACGAAATAAAAAAAAAAAGTTGCACCCTTGCGCCTTTTTTTCACAAAAATTACATGGACCAGAACTTAATTACCAGATATACGACAAAAGGTTTATAGCTATTATTCGAATATTCGAAAAATGGAAACCCCAGCTATCCGGAACTAAATACGAGGTATTAATTTACACGGACCACAAAAACCTAACCCATTTTACCATTAGTAAAATATTAAATAAACGATAAATTAAATGGTTAAAATTTCTGTCAAAATTCCATTTTAGAATCATTTACCGAAAAGGAACAAAAAACGGCAGGGCCGACGCCCTTAACCGAAAACCAAATCACGAAAACACAATACCAAAAAAAACACGGGTTATCTTTACGACAAACGAAAACGGAAACCTTTTACCGGCGCACCGAAACCTAATAATAATAAACACGGTAACTACGCCAGAAAAAATACGGAAAATCCACGGAAACAAAGCCCACGGACACCAAAAAATTTCCAAAACATGGAAACGGTTAAAACAACATTACAATTTCCAAAAAACACGACAAAAAATACGAAAAACCATTAAAGATTGCGAACTTTGTACCAAAAACAAATCCGCAAAATACAAACCTTACGGGTTATTGTAACCTTTACCAGCCCCTAGCAAGGCCTGGCAAACTATTACAATGGATTTTATCGTCAAACTACCATTTTCGGAAAAACCATTTACAAAAACAAAATATAACAGCATATTAATTATAGTGGACAAATTTACTAAATACGCCTACTTTCTACTATATAAAAAAAGTAGCAACGCCGAAAAAATCGTTTACATATTTTTACGAGTGATTGTTAACAATTACGGATTTCCAAAAAATATTGTCACGGACAAAAACAAGCTTTTTACATTAAGATTTTGGAAATCTTTAATGGAATAATTCGGAACGGACCACAAATTATCGACAACGTTCCACCCCCAGACAAACGGACAAATAAAACGAACCAATTAAATATTAAAACAATACCTAAAATGTTATATAAACTATAAACAAAATAATTGGGTACGATTATTACCCACAATATAATTCGCCTATAACAGTTTAAAGAACGAAAATACCAAAACAACCCCATTTTACGCCAATTATAAATTTAACCCTACGGTTTATAGAAAACCAAAAACCACGATTACGGTACCGCGAACCGATAAACAAACGAACGAATTACGACAATTATACGAAAAACTCCAGCAGGAATTAAAATTCGTACGAGAAAAAATAATAAAATACGCCAATTAATATCGGATAAAGGGACTATTTTTCGAGAAGGAAAATAGCGTTTATTTTATTCGACGCAATATTAAAACATAACGACCAAACAGCAAATTTGATTTTAAAAAGCTGGAACCTTTTAAAATTAGTAAGAAAATCAGCGATACCAATTATAAATTGTTATTACCAAATACCATGAAAATTTACCCCACATTTTACGTATTATTATTGGAACCGGCATTACACGGTACCAGTATATAAAAAACGATCGAAATCGACGTAAAACAAACCTACGACGTTAAACAAATATTCGACCACAGACGAAATTACGGCAAAATAAAGTATTTTGTTAAATGGGAAAATTATAAATATGAAGAAAATATTTGGGAACTTTTTAACCACCTCCAAAATTGCCAGGAACCGCTCCGCCAATATTATTAGGAGTTGGATTTGCGAACAAATTAGCCAAAAAAAAGAGGACGACCTAAAAAAGCACCACCTACCATTCCCAAAAGTTAAAGACCGACCAGAACTCGAAACCATACCACCAAACGAATTTATAAAAAAACGATTAATATGTAATACTGTTGGAATAATAGTCACTGCTATCGCACTTGGGCGTGTAAATGCACGCTGACTAGCATATATCACGTGCGATTCGAATTCCTAACTTCTCAGGCATCCACAACTCCGCACCACCCCTTCATTTCCTCCTGTAACCAGATTGCACTTTTTACTCTCTTTTGTACGATAGAGAAGACAGATAATTAGATAT
>RRCJ01000043.1:0-16982 GCA_004337975.1 Pyricularia sp. CBS 133598 | reverse complement strand
AACCCTAACCCTAACCCTAACCCTAACCCTAACCCTAACCCTAACCCTAACCCTAACCCTAACCCTAACCCTAACCCTAAGGAAAAAGTCGATAAATTACTAACGGACTTCGTTATTAATTTAACCAACAAAAATCGAATCGACGAATATACCATCCCGTTAATTACCCTACCGGTAAAAGACGGAGGTTTCGGATTATTACGGCACAACGGAATAGCCCAAGATATTTATTTTGCGGCCAAGGAATCAGCTACCGAAATTTGCCGGAAAATCCAACGTATATCCAACCGATATCCCGTCGATCCCGGACCTACGGCAACGGAGGTATTGGAACTCGCACATAAAGGGGTATTAGCTGATTGCAAACAAACCCTTACAATACCCCAGCGCAACGCTTTAGCCGAAAACGCAAGCTATTTGGGCCGGAAATGGCTTAATATATTACCTATCCAAAAGTCGAATCGATTAACGGATATGGAAATAGCCGAAGCCGTCCGATCCAGATTATTAGCTCCAGTTAAACCGTTAACCCACCCCTGCAGTTATTGCGGTAGCCGGACTAATACCGGCCACGAAGACGTGTGCAAAGGGGCTTTACGCAAATCCACGGCCCGTCACGACCAAATAAACCGGGCATTTATTCGATCCCTTGCCAGCCGGCCGGAACTAAACGTCGAAACGGAACCGGATTTACGTCAAAATAACCCTAATATTAACGTTAATAATAACGTTAATAACGTTAATAACGACCAACGCAACGACAACGACGTTAACCTTACCGTTAACCCCAACGACGAACGCAACGACGTCACCCCTATCCCCAGCGGTCCTGCAGGCCCCGGAAGCCTTATTACAACCCCCATTCGCTCCGGTACCCGCAACCCTAACGGACTTAGGGCTGACTTTGCCGTCATTAACGGAATTTCTAAATATTATTACGACGTACAAATCGTTGCAATTAATAAAGATTCCGCTAACGCGGACCCGTTCGTCACTTTAACGGAAGCGGCTAACAAAAAACGACGGAAATACCGATTTTTGGACCCTTTTTTCCATCCAATTATTATAAGTGCCGGAGGCCTTATGGAAAAAAGCACTGCGCAGGCCTATAAACAGCTGCAAAAGCTAATAGGTCCTGTAGCATCCCATTGGTTGGATACGTCGATTTCGTTGGCGTTATTGCGGTCCAGAACGACGGCTGCAATCTCGATTGCAAAAGATTTACCACGACGGAATTAATATTCCTTTCCTTTTATTTTTATTTTGATTTTTATTTTATTATTTATTATTTCCTTTTGTTAACCACATTTATTATTTTCCTTTGTTAGCCACGTTTGTTATTTTCCTTTATTTTCCTTTATTAACCACGTTCACTATTTTTCTTTATTATTAACCACGTTCGTTAATTTCCTTTATTTTAACAACGTATTCCTTTTTTCCTTTATTTTATTTAGTCTTTTTTCGTTCTTTTTTAGGATTTTATTTTGCGGTTATTTATTTCTTTTCTACTTTTTCCTACTTATGTTTTACACCTTATATTTTTATATTTATCTCCACTCCATTATTTCAAGTAAAACAACGTAGCAAAGTAGCTCAGAATATAAATAAACGCGAATTAAAACCCTAACCCTAACCCTCGAGTAAAACAGAAAATAATTGGGTTGTTACTATAATGGCGTAAATACGCAAATATCCTTTAACCGAATATAGGAACTTTTTCGAATTATTATATCACGTTCAAAGTGGATTACCTTATAATTGGGACCGAAGAAATATCTGCTAAACGCAAATACTGCAAAATCTTTCGATTTATTAACGTATGCGTTAAATCGTCGGGCGCATGTAACAATTGTACCTGCGTTTACCGGTGGACCGATTAATCGTTAGTTCGAATCCCGTTGGGACCGATTTTGGGGGATCGGATAGTCGAACGCAAAAATTATCTTTATTTGCTAACATAACGTGTACAACACCGAAAATGGGCTAATAACCATATGCAACCAGTCCCGGTTACAGTACGGATAGCTATCCAACACTGTATATCGACACTGTACATACAATTTAACAGTTATAAGGGTTTAAACCAATTATAAAGCGATTAAAAAACTAATCCTTTGTGACCCTGTGGCGAAGGTGGGCCTGCGTACGATTAACCGTGTTTCGAAAACGAACCGCATAAAAGGGGGGATAATTATTACGTTCAAAATGGATAACCTTATAATTGGGACCGACGAAATATTTGCTAAACGCAGGTACTGCAAGATCTTTTGATTTATTAACGTATACGTTAAATCATCGGGCGCATGTGACAATTGTACCTGCGCTTAGCAGATACTTCGTCGGTCCCAATTATAAGGCAATCCACTCTGAACGTGACATAATTTTAACCGGAATATTGGTTTTTAATTTATTTATCATTTTGGAAAAGTTATTTTACGATTTTCTTTTTTTTCTGGGTAATAAAAAAAATATAGGTGTCGTTATCACAATTATAATATTTAATTAGTTCGCCCGTCGTAAAACTTTGACAATTTTTCCGTTTATTTTTATTAAAATCGGATGTTGGAATAGAGGGAATCGCGGTCAATTCAACAATAGAGCGATGATCCACGTGCAATGCCGCACAGGCCAATTGCACGTGACTCACCCGCCCAATTGCGGGTATAAGACGGAAGGACGTTCAGAAACTTACCTCTAGACAGTTTCATAGAAGATGTACAATCAATATATCTTTATATCCATATAACAACGTTCTGTTGATCGATCGACATTACGAAAGGCCTATCAACATCGGAATTGTTTAATTTCCATTTCTCTTCATTGGAATTTTTAATTTCGGACCGATTTCCCTAGAAATCTTTATAATTTGTTTTTTTGATATTTGCGTTTTTTTATAAATGGAACCATTTTAGGTAATTTACAATTTCCCAGCTTTACCGTTCCCACTTTTGTCCGTCTTTTGGTAAATTTAAAGGAAAATTGTCCGGATAAATTATTATTAACATTCCGTTTTTCAGGTTTCATATTATTGCGATATTTATTTACCTATATTATTATTTTATCGTAAATAACCAGTGTAATACCGTAATAAATGTTTGAATATTTTTTAAAATCGGGTATTAATTTGTTAAAAACCTTAAAAATTAATTTTCCCCCGTTTTTTTATCCATATGGGATTCGAAATTTAAAATATACGTATAAAAATCAAATAATAATTATTTCATAAAATATTTAATTTATTTTAATCTAGACGTAATATTTTCCCCTGTGTTTTATTAATTTTAATTGAAATTTCCATTTATTCTGTAAAACTTTCCTAACTAATTTTCACAACGATTCGTTCGGGTTTTAAAAATCCCTAAATATAAATATTATACCGGTCGCGGGACGTATTGGAAAAAGTAAAAAACCCGTATAAAACTTCTGCTCTTTGGTGAAATAATTTTCACACGTTATTTTAAATACCCGTTATATTTGCAAGAACCAATTATTTTGATTTTTCCAAATTATATTAAATTTAAAGATAAACGGATTAGGGTTTTTTTACCTTTTTTACCTTTATTTTTTAAAAACTGGCGTTTCCCCGACGTGGAAATTTGGAATTGTTTTTAAAACCTTTTGGTTTCTTTTTAGAACTTCAGCTTTTTATCACGGCCGGTATATTGTACAGGGCTAGGCACACGCTAACCGCAATAACGGGCAAGCAATAACAGCGTATAATAATCACCGACAGCATCTTTACAAAGTACTGGGACTATAAACTGATCCTTAATGATTCAGGATTAACCTGCAACCTTTTGGATTATAAAAACCCCTTTTATAGGCGGAGTTACTATTAGCGTTTACGTAACGTTAGTTTAAAGTTCAGCAGAACCCAACCCCTAGGGGCTGTACGCTATTATCTAAGTGCTATCTAATCTGCACGTGACACCTTTTTGGAGTAAAGCTTTATATCGTTTAAATTATCGTATTTTTTTCTTTTTCAGCCTCGAAATTAATAATAAAATCCATAGTTTTAAATAATTCGCCCGAATTATTGAAGGTTATCGTATAAATAACCCAAAAAAGGATCAAAATCTTTACGGCCGGTATATCGTACAGGGTGAAACACACGTTAACCATAATAGCGGGCTTATAATAATAACGTATAATAATTACCGACACCATTTTTGCACAGTCTTGGAATTATAGTGTTAATTTTTAAAGATTTAGGATTCATTTGTAACTTTTTAAATCATAAAAACCCCTTGCATAGGCAGAGTTATTATAACGTTTACGTAGCACTAATTTAAGGTTTAGCAGAACCCAACCCCTAGGGGGCTGTACGTTATTATTTAAATGCTATTTAATTTATACGTAATATCAAAAACGTTTAACGTGGATGTACAGTACCCCGCGCAGGACAGTACCCCGCGCACTTTGCTACTTCAACACAATTTCCAACTTCAATTGCAACGCCGATACTAATTAATTTACCTAAACAGTAATAAAATTTAATATATTAAATATTTTTGCATTTTTCTAGCAGGTGCGTGCATTATATCCTGTTTTACCATAATTACCATAACGCCTTTTAACCGCCGGTTTCGCACTATTTTCCTCCCAGTTTTTACTTTTTTCCTCCCGTACCGGATTATCCGCGTTATTTAATTGTAACAAATTTTAAACATTGTGTACGGTAAACGACCCTTTTTCGCGGATGCGTATTTTTTTGGCTTTGCGCCGTTTATTTAATATTTCGTTGGTTTTCCGAAAATTACGGTTTTCCGTAAGGAAAAAAATGTTTTAATGCGCAATTTGTTTTATACTTTTCGCCAACTGTTTTACAATTTTAAAAATAGGCGTTAATAAATTGTTTTAATGACGAAAAATCCGATTTTTAACAGACGTTAATTAATAAACCGCTTTTGTCGGGTTGTGCGGCGTTTAAAAAACCCAGGTGTCGGTATTAGGAAAAACAGGTTTTTCGGGTAAAAATATTCGTAATTTAATATCCGGTTTGGATATAATCGTTTCCGGGTTTTAAAAAATAATCCCGACCTTTCGAAAACCCCCAACCATGTTTTTTTTTGTTATAAACTTTTTGTAAACCATTGCAAATGCCAAAAAAAATTCAACTTTGCTAATATTAATAATTTAAACCCGGATAAAATCGTTAATTTTTTAACCGTCCGCCCGTTTTAATATATTAAATACTTTAATATCAAATGGTTAAATTAAGTAAAATAAATAAATAAGCAAATAAAACGGAATAATGTTGTAATTTTTGCAATAGTTTTTAAATTCGGAAAATTGGTAATTGCTATATTTATCGAACATTAACATTTTATATGCGCCCTTTGTCCGCGATTTTGTATAATTATTAAAATATTAAATCTAATCCAGGCCTATTTTGTTATTTGTCCATTTATTGGGGGTAATTTTTATACGCCAAAATACGGGAAAACCGCCTTTTATATACTAATTCGCAAAATAGTAAACGCTTTTAACGATAAAAAATGGGGCTATATCGTAACCGTTATTATTAATGTAATAAATTGCAATAGCCCATTTCCGACTACCAGGCTGTATTTTTTTTGTTTTTTCCGCGTTTTTCGGACCCGGATACAATTATTTTACCGCAAATTTAGCCCATTATAGAATCGGTTTCGTTAAAATTGTAAATATCGCAATTATGGATGCCGTGTTTGGTTTTTATATTGGTTATTAATCGAAACCACGCGTTTAACGCGTTAGGATTTTCGCAAAAAGCCTTTTGGAAATCGTAAACGCGAAAAAAACGCGTTTTTAATTCCGTACGTCGTTTAACGAAATAATTTACCCAGCGAATTCCGGCCGGTAACGCGTTCCGCGTAACGAAAATATGGCCGGTTATAATAACCATATTAGTGATTTGGGGCGGAAATTTTCGGGAATCCAAATCCAAAATATATTAAATAATTATATCCTTTTTGCTTTTTGTTAATTTTTAAATATTAGACCGACAATTAGCCAAAAGGGCTATTCGGTTTATTTTGTCGCGGATGTTAATTCCGGTATACCGAAAGTTTTTGCAGCAATTCGACGATTAATTATTCGGGCCGATTAAATAGTTTTAATAGCAAAAAGTATTTGAGATTTTTTGATATTGGTTAACATTTTGTTGTGGTGGAAAAAACGCGTGGTCAAATTAATTTTGCAATTTGGTTCGATAAATGCGCGGGATATTGTCCTCCGCGGGGTACTATACATCCACGTTATCGAATTTTAATATTCGATAAATAGAATAAATATTAATCGCGGGAATTTAAAGATTGTTACAAAAATTATAATATTATTCCGTGTCACGTTCAGACTTGGATTGCCTTATAATTAGAACCGACCAAGTGTCTGTTAAGCGCAGGTACTGTAAGATCTTTTGTTCTATTAGCGTATGCGTTAAATAGTCGGGCGCATGTGACATTCGGTTTTATTTACTTATTTATTTATTCTACTAAATTTAACCATTTAACGTTAAAATATTCAATGTTTTTAAACGGACGTACGGTTAAAAGATTAGCGATTTTATCCGGGTTTATACTATTAATATTAATAAAGTTGAATTTCTTCTAATCTTTACCGCGGTTTATAAACAATTAATAACGAAAAAAATATAACCGGGGATTTTCGAAAGGCCCGATTTATTTTCTATAATTCGGAAACGGTTATATTTAAACTGGATATAAAATTACGAACGCCGTTATATAAAAAACCTATTTTTCCCAATACCGATATTTGGGTTTTTGAAACGTTTTATAACCCGGTAAAGAATTTTTACCAATTAACGTTTATTAAATTTCGAATAAACTGTTATTAAAACAATTCGCTAACGTTTATTTTTATACGGTAAAATAATTAATCAAAAAAATAAAGTAAATTATAAATCAAAGTATTTTTATATTTGCGGAAAACCGTGATTTTTGAAAAATTAATGAAACGTTTAATAAACGGCGTAAAATTAAAAAAATACGTATTCGCGAAAAAAGGTCGTTTACCGTATAAAAGGTTGAAAATTTGTTACAATTAAATAATGCGGATAATCCGATAAACGAAACAAAAACGAAAATATGGAAAATATAATACGCAGTTGACGATTGAACGGCGTCATAATAATTACGGAAATATAAAATATAATACGCGAACTTATTAGGAAAATGAAAAAATATCCGATATATATAGTTCCGATTAAGTTCAAATAAATTAAATAATGCTGGGGTTGCGATTTAAATCGGAATTAGCATGGTACAGGAAAAATGTCCCAAATATTATCCTATCCAGGGTACTATATATCCACGTTATCTTATATTTATTTAATTATTGCAATCTTTAAAAATGTACAGTAATTTTACTTTATTACCTTTTACGGATATAATGCGCGCATAGTATAAAATTGTAAAATATCGCCATATACGGCGAAAAGCGACAAACTGTTCTTAGATTAGAACGAGCGCAATTTTTTCGAGCAATTCAATTAGTCGAAAAACCATTTGGCTGAAAGATATATGGAACGCTCGGTCCATTATTGCGAAGCAGGGGTGGTTTAGTCTGAGTATTGAGATTATTTTTGGAGTGCGTTTGCTCAATTTCAAGCGGCTCGAGTTTATGCCCGAGTTTTGCTATTCGGTTAATCGCGATAGCTGGTACGGATGGCTCATCTTTCTCAATACCAAAGGCTTTTTTTTCTTTCTCCACAATCTGTTTTGTTATCCTTATTACAAAGTAGTACTTCGACTCATCAAGTCTCCGACAGGTTACATATCCAGCCAAAAATGAGATAGTTACCCCAAGACCCCTTTACTTGGCCATTGTTTAAGTGTCTACCCTCCCCATTAACGTTGCTTCACTTCATTCAGCATTGCCATATGAGATTTTTACTGAGTCCGTCCTCAGAATCGCTCCCTTGGACCCGGCAGTACATTCTTTATCACGACCACAAACATGATCTTTCGGCATATCCGCCCCCGAAACCATGGCAGAATATTGCAAGCTCACCTGGGTCATGATAATATCATCTTTGGTGCCGATGTCATGATCGAATGTAAGCTCGGTGTCTTGGCGCTCCTTGGTCGGCGGCATGTGCGAGCCCTTCGCTTTAATGCAATGTTGACAGTGCTGACAATGTTGCTGTGTGGAACCCGATGAGCCGCTGCTGTTATAATACTTGGACGACTTCTTGCTCTTTCTGAAGGAGAATCCGGAACTGGTACCCTTGGTGGAGAAGGGGTTGTGCTTCACAATAACCTCGAGGAGGGGCTGTAAAACAGGAATGGAGGATGCAATTATGATTGAGCTTCCTTCGATGATGAGCCAGACAATGAGATCCGGTACATCGTCTGCAGTCGCACACAGGCTCTTGGTGTCAGTAGTTCACATTCAGTTGTAAAACACTCCGTGGAAGGAGACGTACAGGTAAAATCTTGGCTCATCATGGCCGGAGTTCGGGCCGTTTTGATAACAGCAATAATGCCAGAGCTTTGGGTTGATTAGTCAAGCAACCAAGTTATAGTATGCGCAGGTGCGCACATGGTTTGACGGACTGCAACGTACATTGACCCAACTCCCAAGGCACATGACAGTGCCACTTTTTTCTTAAAGGACAACTGGAGCTTGAAAAGAACTACTGCAGGGTATATGGCCAGGTAAAAGTCCACAATCGAACAGCATACTATAGAAAAACAATACGTCAGTCCCCCCCCCCACACACACACACATGGACGATGATAACAATGAATTGAAATTGCCTTGCAAATGACTTACTACCAGAATATATGCCATAGTTGACCAGATGCCTCACATCAAAGCAGTTCCCCTTAACCGAAGGGTCCCAAAGCGCGCTTGTGGGCGAGCACCGGGTCAAGACTAAAGTAAATGCGATAGCGACGGAGGTGATACACCATATGGGCAGGAACCAAAGGAACTTGACGTGGTGCCGGCTCGGGTTGAGAAGGCGCGTCAGGAGAGTTACCACGCCAAGCTTGGGTATCCCGAAGAAGAGCGAGCCGGGGACGAAGCTAATGGTTGAGTAGAATATAGCGTTGGATAGCTCTTTTTGGGTCAGCAAAGCCATGTGCCGGCCGTTACCGTTCTGGACGGCGATGGTTGTGAAAATGACTGCCACGTAGCCGCATAGCTGGGAGAAAACAAAATGGTTGTGTGAGCAAAAAGAACATTAACCATGGGACGGAAAATGAGACGAGAGGAGGCAAAGTACCTGTCCGGCAATGATGTACCAATCGTCGCTGCGAAGCTTGCCCCTGATGTAGCCATTCACATATATCCTCGAGACCACAAAGACGGAACTGAGAAGAACGGCAGTCCAGCAGACTGCGAGAACCGCAGGACCCTTGTCCTGGGCCTTCCACTCATCAGAGCCAACTAGGGAATCAGACATAATGCGGGGGAATTGAGTGAGGGTGCGCTGGAGACGAGGAGCGAGAGGTCTTGCGGACCGGTCAAGATGGCCCCATTCGAGGGGGTTTTATGCACGCAAGAGGGGATACCTGGGCAGGAGAGTTCATGACGAAATTAAGAAAAGAAAAGAAAAGAACACATGTAAGGGACAAAAAGGCTGGAAGAACCAAGGATCGAATTAAAAAGCAACTTCCCAGCCCCCCAAACCTTCTAGAAATCAAAAAGAAAAAGAACCACCACACGATAAAAAATCATTGCGTGAATCGTCATGATTATTGAGTAATTCAGTCTTCCTGACAAAACTAAACGTACCCCATCATTATAGTGATAAAGTCACGAAACTGCCTTCCCTCCATCATTTCAACAGCGGAAAACATGTTGTTTTCTCCCCAAGCAAGACAATGGTAGACGAGAACTTTTTACCTCGAAAAAACACAGCGAGAGAAAAAAAGGAAAAGAAAAGTCCTGGCGGCGGTATGGCGCACTTTGCCAGCCACTGGTATGGTCGGAAAGAAAACTTGAGTACCACTCCAAAGCATTGTATAAAGCTTCCAAACGAAAACAACGCGTGAGGAAATTTCTTTTACAGAGGCGATACGAAGCTAGGGCGGCGTGAAGAGGTGGAACTTTTTCCCACCTCAAAACGTCAATGGCTCGTCCCCGCGAATCTGACTGACGCCACCGGATTTGAACGATAAATTGCCATGGCTAAACCTGGGGGCTTGCCAAATTACCGGATTCCCCAACTCATTCCTGATTGGCAAATGGTAGCGAGTGGCTTGCTCTCTCCATTAAAATCCGGCGTCTTGGTTAATTGGTGATGGAACCGTAGACAAGTGGTCGTACAAGCAAACATGTTTACCGTCAAACAGCATCGTATATTAAACTATCATAGCATGTAATGGCTGCAAAAGTAAAAGGCGGCGATATTCACCAGGCAGCACGTGCTTTAATTTCGCCAGTTTTGGCCGAAATACCCCCCTGGACCCCGCAGTACCTTTGCGTGCCCCGATATGATTAAGAATTTAGACTAGACCTAGTCTAGAATATATAATACTGTTGGAATATCAACACATGGAATGCGAGTGCAGATCACAATTACGCGATGCTATTTATCAAGAAGCAAATCAAGTGACGACCGATCCTCCCACCCAACACGCATCTATCACCGATCGATCTCCACATCAATACCTATCTATACCTTGCCCCTAAATTCTGCCACTTCCAGCACTCGTCTTCCGCCTGCTGCGGACATGGTAGAAAGAAGAATGCCCGGTCCGGGGGCTGCCCCTTCTAAAGCTCTAAGCCGGGGACATCAAAATTGGGGCTCATTATTAGTTGTCAAACAATGCATTTTTGCTGGTGGGACACCTTCATTATCAAAAATACACAGGGTTTGGCTATCATCTATGGGCCATGGGCTTAAAGACTTTGTCTGCTGCCCACAGGCAATGCCGCAATATTTCTGGTGAGTGCTCCGTTTATGGCCAAGAAGTTGCGCCATTGCCACATTGTGTTCCTAAAACAGCTAACGTAGCAGTTTCGGAAATACATATGTCTGGTATGTGTATTGCACTGGCTACGCGCCGAACCCGATGCCGACCAGTGGGTAAGAGCCCCTTCACCATCTTCCCGGTTTCACCACCAGGTGCCGCCGGTTCAACCCACTCCGCCAACCATAGAAGCGAGCTTATTTAGTCCTTCTGCAGCGCGGTGATGAGATTAGTGGGAGGACGCGCTTGTTAGACTAATCTTGTCGATTGATTGAATAAGTTGCAAAATAAGTTCTGCAGACAAAAGGGCCTTTGGTAGGTACGCGAGTGCAGAGCTGGATTTGTCCAACACCTACAGTACCGCCGGTAGGATCAGGCATGACAGTTCAAATTTCTTACTTCTGCGTAGCTACTCACGAAAATGGTGCGTTGACAGACGAGACCCGCAACTTGTCAAGACAACAAACATGAGGCGAGTAATATCACCGCCAGTAGATCAATGGGAAAGCTCAGGGGCGGGATATTGCCACGTTGTCCGCCCAAATGTGCTCACTGAAGGCTTTGTTTTTCTGTTTGGCGGCCCCAGCAATAAAGAACCGTGGAAACCAGATAATTCTTCTAGAAACAAGGCCCCTGATTTAAGAGCTGTACTCTTTTTGGCCCGTGTAACCTCCACCGTTCTTAGTTGGGACTTTCGAAGTCGGTAAAACAGTGTCCGGGATGTTGACAAAGCTAGTATTTCTCTGACCGTGTCTATTCCAGCCGTTGCGTCCAGGCCTTCAACGAAAGCATGGAACATATAACTGACACCTATGCAAGAGTCGGAGGCCCTTTCGAGTGGTCTTGTGAAGCCGCAGAAAAGTCCGCTATTTTGGACAAAAAATGACCTACAAACCGACAAGACTAATCCAGCCAGAATAAAGACTATTAACATCTCCCAGGGGTACATTAATGCTGCTGATAACGCCTAAATCACAACCTTTGTTAAATGGAATCGGGTGGCAATGTACGTTACCCA
The DNA here is from genome assembly GCA_004337975.1 of Pyricularia sp. CBS 133598. Classification (NCBI taxonomy): domain Eukaryota; kingdom Fungi; phylum Ascomycota; class Sordariomycetes; order Magnaporthales; family Pyriculariaceae; genus Pyricularia; species Pyricularia sp. CBS 133598. The sequence goes on along the minus strand of RRCJ01000043.1, from coordinate 5,042 downwards.
AAGGCTCCAAAGTGCCAGATGGAAAAACTTCTGGCGATGGTAGACAAGTCATTGGCGGGAAAGGTTGTCCAAGAAGGTCACCCGATAGCCTGGTAAGAAACAGCGAAAATAAGCAAGTTCTGCTAAGAATTTACAGCGTCGAATATGACTGATTTTACTTGCTTGCATGGCAAACCAGAGGGTGAATTGCCATCACGGTCCCTCCGCCTTTCTGGATCTAATCTAGACCTAATTCACATATTTACCTTCCAACTTGGCTATTATAATTATTTCGGTCCGTTCGTCACCCATTCGGCGAACGTTGTCAACATCTTACTATGCCTTTAGCCACAACAATAGGCACTGGTCACACTGCACTAGTCTGTACTATACAACTAGGATGTCATTCTATTTACTCATTCCCAATGTGCTAACCCCACACGTTGACTTTACCACGTAAAGATTGCTTTGACGTCGAGGTCGATATGGGACGGAGGCAGAGGCTGTCCAGCTGCTTTTGCAGCGCTTGTAACCGTCGATGCAGTATTTGGGCGACCTGAGTTGGGGGCCACGTGGTGGACTGAACCCTCAGCCAACAGCAGCCTTTCTCTCAGGTGGCCAGACTGGTCCCCCCACTTACTAGACGTGCCGCCATGACTTGGCCGTTTCTCACACCAAAGGGAACAAGAGGCGGGAGCGGTCCAGAGGGCTAGGGGTACCCTTGCGGATAAGTCGCGCATAGCAGCTCTCAGACTCGAAAGTATCACGATAAACGGAGGTACCGAGGAACGACAAAATGTCAGGTGGTTATGTATATCAAATAATTTTTTTCTTTTTGCTATGGCGCCAGTGCCTTGGCGTTGACCGAACCGGGGGTCTCCGGAATTCCGTCGAAGGCAACGGCGCCTATTTCACCCATCCGGCTAGCGTTTTATTGTGAAAATTATCTTTAAGGAAATCCGTGGTTACCGCCGTGTATATTGCGGTCCACATCTTTAAATATGTCAGATTCAAAGGTGCGCTCGGGTCGCCTTGCATGTACCATGATACCATACGATTTTCGGACACAAGGCCGAGTGCACGAATCGTCTCGTCGACGATCAGAATCTTGAGTTTGGAACCAGCGCTCGTGCACGGTTCTCTCGCTATCTTTAATTTGTTTGTCCCAAATAAAGGCCCTCCACCAAGGGCGGCTATGTTGTCGCATCTCGTAAGTTGTGCAATGATAAATTCATCTGCACGCCTTCACGCTGCCTTGACATCAAATTGTTACGACCAGAGAGCTGGGCCGGTACCAGGGAGGCCAAATGGGGTCACACCCCTCCTAACGACATTCGCCCAGAAAAAATACCGACCGGCAGAATATCGATTACTTAAAGACAAGGCCACGAAATTTTACGTGCCCTTACGTAACGGCCAAGGGAAAAGATTTTTATAGTTTGTAAAATCTTAGTTGAAAATTATATTTGGAACATAATTTATATAAAGCACGTTTATTATTATATAAATAAATTCAATTTTAGAATTATTTAATAGCAATTAAATTTTAATTAATTTTAATATTTATTTAAAAACGATTATAATTTTACCTTGAATTATTAAAAACCCATATTACCCAATTAAACGTTTAATTGTTTTAACCCGTTGTATTTTACCATAAAAATAGGTTATCCCGATATTTTAATCGTAATATTTTAATTGTTTTTGTTTAGTATTTTATTCTAAAATATACCGAATAATACCGCCGAAACTATATTTTTTAACAAAACCACCTTTTAAACCCCTTTTATTACCAACGTTCCGGCCAACGTTAACGTTTTACGTTAAATAGTCGCGACGTTTTAAACCGAAAATCGACAATTTTAAAAATTAATAACCGAATAAATTAATTAAATTAATAAAAATTATATTAAATACCTTTTATTATTATTATACGATAATATTATAGGTATTTTACAGGGATTTTTTACGGACACCCGGGTATATTTTTATTTTAACGAGGATAATTTTGATAATAATATAAATAAAAGTATTTACGCAATTTCGTTTTTAAAAAGCAACGCGTTCGCCTTGTTCGAACCAATTTTGCGAAATTACCTGGATTATAATAAAAAAAACCGTAAAATTAAAACTAACCGTATTTTCGACAATTACGACAATTTCGAAAAATATTTTAAAAACATATTCGGTAACACAAACGAAAAACGTACGACCGAACGTAAATTAATACGTTTTACCCAGATTAAATCGGTATCCAAATATACTAGTAAATTTCGATGAACTACCGCTAAATTATTATGGGGTAAAAAAATCCTAATAGCACGTTTTTATACGGAATTTAAAAAAAGGGTTAAAAACGAATTGGTTAAAAAAAACAACCCGACATATTAATAAAATATATAAAATTAACGGTTAAAATCGAAAACCGATTATACGAACGGAAATTGGAACGACGTAAAAAACGTAACGTATTGGGCCCAATTTTGCGATAAATTAATATAGGACGCAAATACCAATATCCCAATCCGTTTCGCTTATATAATACCGTATACGGTATATATAACGGATTTATAGATTTAAACGTAACGTACTACCGACAATTTCGCAAAAACCCCAAAAATGGCAAATGTTTTAAATATAATAAACCAAAATATATCGCGCGAAATTATCCCGAAATTTATAACAGTACCCCAAAATTTACCATTAATTTTAAAACTAAAACCAAAATATTACAAAAATTTGATATTACCAACCATAATTAAACACCGCCTAATTAATTTAATATAATAAATCAAACCACCTATTATAACGACAATTGTATAGTTTATAATAGTTTTGAAATCGACGTAAATTAATATTTATAAAAACCCCTAGGTATTTAAATTTTAACGGTAAAAAACCGAATATTTATCAAAATAAAACAACCAATTAATTTATACCGATAAAACGCCAAATTATTTAAATTTATAAATTCGGACGTTTTGAAAAAATTAAATACGGAATTTTTGAAATAAACCCACCGTATTAAAGTAATAAATTAATTATTAATTAAACAATCCAATAACGAATTTGGAAAAAGTTCCAGCGATATAAAAAACATAACCCCAAATATATATAATATAATTAAGGTTAATAACCCGTATAAATACGAAAAAAGAAATTTATTTATATCGAAACGACTAATTGATATAATTTCCAAATTATATTTTAATCCAATAAAAACGGGATTTTACAGGATATATAATATATCACGTTCAAAGTGGATTACCTTATAATTGGGACCGACGAAATATCTGCTAAACGCAGGTACTGCAAAATCTTTTGATTTATTAACGCATACGTTAAATCGTCGGGCGCATGTAACAATTGTACCTGCGTTTACCGGTGGACCGATTAATCGTTAGTTCGAATCCCGTTAGGACCGATTTTGGGGGATCAGATAAACGAACGCAGAAATTATCCTTATCTGCTAACATAACGTGTACAACACCGAAAAGTGGGTTGATAACCATATGCAACCAGTCCCGGTTACAGTACGGATAGCTATCCAACACTGTATATCGACACTGTACATACAATTTAACAGTTATAAGGGTTTAAACCAATTATAAAGCGATTAAAAAACTAGTCCTTTATTACCCTGTAGCGAAGGTGGGCCTGTATACGTTTAACCGTATTTCGAAAACAAACCGCATAAAAGGGGGGATAATTGTTACGTTTAAAATGGATTACCTTATAATTGGGACCGACGAAATATTTGCTAAGCGCAGGTATTGCAAGATCTTTTGATTTATTGACGTATGCGTTAAATCGTCGGGCGCATGTGACATAATATTAATATTTAAAAACCATCCCAAATTAAATACCGTGTATCTGAAATACATCCACGTTTTTTGGGCAAAATGTTTTAAAAACAATTGCGGAATTTATTTAAACAAAAAAATTTACCATAATTTTTTCCCACGACAGCGGTTAATAACCGAAATTTACAAAATATATACAATCCAAAAATTGCCCAATTGGGAAATTAAAGTTAAATTGCTAAACAAACCAGCGGTTATTTTTATATTTAACGATAAATACCCCATAATATATTACCATTAACCTAATTTTTTATAGTATAAATATATTCGTAATATATATGAAATCCGCATATTAATTAAAATCTAAAATTGGTACGTAGGAAAATAATAATACTAAATATTTACATTTATAACCAAAATCGTATAGGATTTACAAATAAAAAAACAACAAATATCCACGAACGCGCGCAAAATACCGGTACCAACGAAATATTTATTAAACCAAATTAAAATGAAAAATAATTATTTGCCCCGAAATAAAAAAACCAGGAATTTACAGCGCGAAACCAGCAAATTAAAAAATTAAAATAACCAAACGGTACAGGGTACCGAACGGCGAAAACGGAAATAAAAACCTTAAATATTACGCAAAATACGGTAGCAAAATACAATAATATATTTTTTAATATACGATTCGATAGTAAATTTATACGAACATTTTTCGATAATAAAGTATAAAGTAATTATATATTCCCAAAAACCGTAAAAGAACGACGAATACCTTGGTAATAAAAAAACCATACCCGTTGCAAACCGTGGAAAAAAGGCAATTTTATACGGGAACGGTATTATCGAAATAAAAACTGTATATTTTTGGATAAAAAATTACGGACGGAAAAAACGAATTATTTTGGATATTACGGAAATAAAGGATAAGAGTATAATCCTAAAAATCCCCTGGTTTAAAAAAAATAACCACCGGATAAATTAGATAATAGGTTAAATCTAATAAAAAAAGCATTTAATTATTAAACGACCTTTTACATAAAAAAGTTTATACAGGAAATATAAAATATAAATAAACCAACCAAAATAAATGGCGTATTTACAAAAAAGACGATTAGCCCCGGAGTTAATATCGGAAAGAAAACGATTATTTATAAACCAAAACCGATCCAATTATATAATATTAAAATTGTTCATAGACCTCGTCTACGCGTAGGGATTCGGGGTTGAGACAATGTAACTAGTGCGATTCGC
>RRCJ01000042.1:0-19570 GCA_004337975.1 Pyricularia sp. CBS 133598 | reverse complement strand
ATGTAATTTTTGTGAGAAAAAGGCGCAAGGGTGCAACCTTCTTTCTTTATTTCGTTGGCTAAGTTGTCCTCCGATCGCGTAGTCGGATGCGTCAGTTTCGACTTCGAAGGGTTTCGTTGGATCTGGTATCTTGAGAATTGGTTCTCGTGTTACTGCGTTTTGTAGCTGTTCGAAGGCCTGTTATGTCTATTCCGTCCATTGGAATTCTAAGTCCTTTTTAGTCATGTTGGTCAAAGGGGTGGCGATCGCGCCGTATCCCTTGAGGAATTTTCTGTAAAAGTTCACGAATCCGAAAAAGGTTCGGACGTCTTTTACGTTCTGTGGTTGAGACCATTTCTTTACTGTTTGGATTTTCGATTCTTCCATCCTGATTTCTCCAGGAGCGATAGTATATCCTAGGAAATTGACTTGTTTGCTGTAAAAAAGACATTTTTCTGGCTTAATTAAAAGTTTAACGTCCTGTAATTTTTATAAAACTGTGTAAACGTGTTGCTTGTATTTTTCCAACGTCTTGGAAAAGATAAGGATGTCGTCCAGGTAAACAACGACAAAAATGTTTAGGCATTTTTTAAGAACGTGGTTAATTATGGTCTGGAAGGTTGCTGGGGCGTTGGTAAGGCCGAAAGGCATTACTAGGTACTCGTAATGTCTTCGTCTGGTGCGAAACGCGGTTTTCCATTCTTCGCCTTCCTTTATACGGATTAAATTGTATGCTCCTTTAAGGTTTAATATTGTAAACCATTGTGCTTGGTAGAGCATGTCTCGGAATTCTCCTATCAATGGGAGTGGGTAGCAATTCTTTATAGTAATGTCGTTTAATTGTCTGTAATCCACGTATAGTCGTAATTTTCCGTTTTTCTTTGGTACGAAGAGGATTGGATATCCTGCTGGTAATGTTAATAGTTTGATATAACCTTTTTTAAAGTTTTCTGCGAAGTACTCGTCTAGTGTTTCCATCTGTGTTGGATTTAAACCGTATATCTTGTGGAACTTTGGTTGGGTTCCTTTTTTTAATGGTATTTTGTGGTCGAATAAATTGTGCTCGGGCAATCCTGTTTCGAGTTTTTGGCTGAATAGTCGCGTGTAAATCTGGTATTCCTCTGGAATCCTGCCGTTTCTGGTCTGTTCGCTTATATTTGGTATTATGTAATTGAATTGGTTCTGGCTTGTGGATAATCGCTTTTTTTCCGATATTGGCTCCGGGGTTGGTCGTCCTTTTTGTAAGTACGCTATTTGTTTTGGTTGGTCCATCCGTACCCTACGTTTTCTGTGTAAACCTTTCCAGGCAGAAGGTCGTTTAATAATTAGGTGCTTTTTCCATTAAATTTGGCCTGTTGTCCAATTTATTCTGGGGTTGCTTTTCCTAAACCAGGGAATTCCTAAAATCATATTTTTGTCCCCTATTTCCGTAATGTCCAAGGTAATTCGTTCCTTTCGTCCGTAGCTTTCCATCCAAAAATGTACGGTCTTTGTTTCGATGGTACCGTTCCCGTATAAAACTGCCTTTCTTTCCACGGTTTGCAACTGGTATGGTTTTTTTTTTGTTACCAAGATATCCGTCGTTCTTTCACGATTTTTGGGGATATATAATTGCTTTGTGCTCCATTGTCGAGGAATGCTCGTATGGGTTTGCCATCGAATCGTATGTTGAGAAATATATGTTTGTATTTTGCTACCGTATCTTGCGTAGCGTTTAGGGTTCTTGTTTCCGTTCCTTTTTTCGCCGTCCGGTGCCCTGTACCGTCTGGCTGTCCTAGTTTTTTGACTTGCTGGACTCGCGCTGTAGGTCCTTAGTTTTTTTATCTCGGGGCGTGTGGTTGCTTTTTACCCTGACCTGGTCAAGTGGGTGCTTTGCTGGCACTGGTATCCTGCGTGCGTTCGTGGGTGCCTGCTTATCTTTTACTTGCGGATCCCATACGATTTTGGTCATGGGTGCAGGTATTTGGTGTCGTTGTTTTCGTACGTGCCAATCTTGGGCTTTGGCTAGTATGTGGACCTTACACACACTGCGAGTACATTCGTACCATGGGAAATTGGGCTGGTGGCAGCACGCCATGGGGTATTCGTCGTTAAGTGTAAAAATAACCGCTGGTTCGTTTCGGAGTTTAATTTTAATTTCCCAACTGGGCAATTCCTGGATTGTATAAATTTCGTGGATTCCGGTCACTAATCGTCGTCGTGGAAAAAAGTTGTGGTAAATTTTTTTGCTCAAATGGATTCCGCAGTTGTCTCTGAAGCATTTTGCCCAAAAGACATGGGTATGCTTTGGGTATACGGTGTTCAATTTGGGGTGGTTTCCAAATGTCGGTGCTATATGTCCTGTAGGATCCCGTTTTTGCTGGATTAAGGTATAACCTGGAAATTGTACTGATTGGTCGTCCCGGTATAAATCGATTTGTTTCTTTTCATATTTGTATGGGTCGCTGGCCCCTGCTGCACTATATATGCTTGGGGTCGCGTCTCCTTTATCGCTGGAATTTTCTCCAAAGTCGCCATTCGATTTTTCGGTTAATGGTTAATTTATTATTTTAATGTGGTGGGTTTGTTCCAGTGGTTCCGTATCCGATTTTTCTGAGGCGTCCGAGTTTGTAAGCTCGGGTAATTTGGCGTTTTGTCGGTGTAAATTAATTGGTTACCTCGTTCCGATAGGTATTCGGTTTCCTACCGCTAGGGTTCGAGTGCCTCGGGGTTTTTGTGGGTACTATCCTGCGTCGATTTTGGAACTGTTGTAAGTTATATAGTTATCGTCGTAGCAGGTGGTCCAGTTTATTAGGTTATGTTGGTCAGGTTATATCTAATTGTGGTTGGTGGCATTAAGTCCTCGTGGTTTCTCGGATTTGCCCTTGAAGTCGATGGTGAATCCTGAGGTGCCGCTGTGTGTTTCGGGGCAGTTTCGCGCGATATGTCCTGGCTTGTTGCACTTAAAACACTTGCCACTTTTGGGGTCTTTACGAGGCTGTCGGTATTAAATTGCGTTTAGGTCCATGGGTCCGCTGTGTGTGCCATACGCGGTACTGTGCTGGCGAGGCGGTTTGGGGTGTTGATATTTGCGTCCTGTGTTTGCTTGTCGCAAGGCTGGGCCCTATACGTTGCGTCCTTCGCGTCGTTCTAGTTTTCGTTCGTACAGTCGGTTGTCGATCTTGACCGCTAGCTCCACATACTCTGCTAGTATGTCGGGTCGTTCTTCTTTAACCAGCTCGTCTTTAACCTCTTCTTTCAGTCCCGCATAAAAGCGTGCCATTAGAGCCTTTTTACCCCATGGTAGCTTGGCGGTGATTTGTCGAAATTCACTGGTATATTTGGATGCCGATTTGGTTTGGGTGAGGCGCACCAGTTTACGCTCAGCCGTGCGTTCCTCGTCTGGGTTGCCGAATGCTCCCCTGAGGCATTCTTCGAAATTGTCGTAATCGTCGAAGATGCGGTTGGTCTCAACTTTACGGTTTTTTTCTTTATTATGGTCCAAATAGTTTCGCAAAGTTGGCTCGAACCAGGCGAGCGCGTCGCCTTTCAAAAGCGAGGCTGCGTAGGTGACCTTGTCTGCATCGCTATCGAAATTGTCCTCGTTAAAATAAAGGTATGTTCGGGTTCCCGTAAGGAATTCCTGCAGGGTACCTGTGGTACCATCGTATGGTAATGGTAGAGGGTATTTGATATAGTTTCTATTAGCTCGATTAACTTGTTCGGTCATTTGTTCCTGGAGTTGTCGATTTTCGGTTTAAAGCGTCGCGACCATTTGACGTAAGGCGTTAGCGCTGGCCGGAACGTTGGTAGTAAAGGGGGTCTGAGGGGTGGTTTTGTTGGAAGATATTGTTTCGGCGGTATTGCTCGGTATGCTTTAAAGCAAGGTATTGAACAGAAGCAATCAAAATATTACGATCAAAGTATCGGGTAACCTATTTTTATGGTAAAGTACAGTGGGTTGAAGTAACTGAACGTTTAACTGGGTAACTGGGGTTTTTAATAATTGGGGGTGAAATTATAATCGTCCTCAAGTAAATATTGAGGTTAATTAGAGTTTGATTGCTGCTAAACAATCCTAGAATCGAATTTATTTACATGGTAATAAGCGTACCTTATATAAACTATGTTCCAAGTGTGATCTTTCTTGATCTGTTTGATTTGTGATTTTCAACTGAGATTTTACAGGTTATAAAGATCCATTCCCTTGGCCGTTACGTAAGGTCACGTGAGATCTCGTGGCCTTGCCCTTAGGTAATCGTTGTTCTGCCGGTCGGTATTTCTTCTGGGCGAGTGTCGTCAGGAGGGGTGTGACCCCACCTGGCCTTTCTGGTACCGGCCCCAACTGTCTGGTCGTAACAACTAACTCCTTATGCCTCTCATGATCGTAGCGACCAACACTAGCAGTCTTGGTGACTGCTTGCACCTTTATCTTGCAACGATGCTACGTGCAGTTGATCATCTGGCCAAGAGGCGTTTAATTCTCTGCCAATCACTCGAATATCTATGAGCAGTTGATGGTTAAAAAGAAAAGCAAAAGAAAAGAAAAGTCCAACTGTAATGAGTAGACTTCCTTCACAGTACGTGGCACTTGGATACCGTTTATCGGCCATATTAATAAGCCCAGTGGGTCAATATAGAAACTTTCATAGAAAAGGGTTTTTTCCAGCTCCCAAGCTTCACGGAAACTGGAACATGTAGCAAGATTTATTTGCCAGGTAAAAGGCATGCAGATTCAAGCCTGGGTGTGAAACGGGGCGATGGATGGGAGCTAACACAGGGGAGTAGCAGCTCCGTAAGTTGCCAACAGGTGTGCCAAACTGTGGAATAGGTACAAAGGAGAGAGTTACATTTGTCATGGACTCAGGCATATCTCTCTGGTCTCAGCTTGCAGGACTATTCGAAAGTGAGTCCCTGTACTTGAGAGTCTGCTGTTTGTTTATATTACTCAGTACAATCTATATCTTGCTTTTCCAAAGTTTGGGGATGATATCCTTTAGCACCTTGTTGGAACGGCTTCGACGTCTTTGTATAGCTCCAGAAGGAGGGCCTGATCGATAGTCGTCCTCTCGGCGGTTGTCATCTGGAATTCATTCTACCCCAGGTCAACTAATTTGCTTAGCAGATGAAGGTATTTTGATTTGGCTGTTTCAGCTGTCCTTTTGTACCTCTCGGTTTGGCCGGCAAAGGCTTGGTGGTGCTATCATTGTGCATGGAAGAAGAAAAAAGAGGGACAAAAATGATCATGGAACGACCACCGGTTAGAATTGGGGAAGATAAAGATTAAGCAATGGTCCTATCATTGGTCTAGGTAGTCTCAATTAACAAACTGTAGATGAAACCATTAATGAGAATCCTCATAGGGAGCGCTAGAGTTGGTTGTCTTTTCGATATCAAACTGAATATTAGCATCAGCGAGCCGGGTTTTCAAGGCCATCCTGCTCTGTCATTTCGTGTCGGCGCTGCAGCAGTCTATCCGATCCGAATAAGGATGCCTCGTTCAGGCTGGAGCTTGTTCAGATGGAGCTTCCTGGAGGCTAGAGAACGTCACGGCTGGTGCAGAGACCGCACTGGCCAAGTCGGACAGGCTCAACATCATCATACACAATGATTGCATTGCGGAAACGCTTTATGGATTCGTGAAAGAGCTTATAAGGAAGCTCTGGGGGTATTTACCACCGGCACATGCTCACCACTATTCTGGGGCACCACAATCCTGGTAACACAGAGCCTGGAAGCGCAAGTACTAAGCTGCTAGTCTCAGGGCTCATCCCTGAGGTCCAGAGCTCCACTAATTGAGTGTGGCTCAATTGTGGCTTTGAGATGTACCTGTGGGTCTACCCAAAAATCTCTCTGGTCCAGAGCGTCATCTTTTTGATCTATTTAATTGGTCGGAAAGCTATATGTGGCTGACAGGTACATGGAGCGTTCGGTCCATCCCTGCAACGCAGGGGGGTCTAGTCTAGTCTAAGCACCAAGACTAGAAGACGAGCGGACTGGGCCTAGATTCTAGTCTGGTTCTAGTTTCCAGAACCACACGCCGCCTGAGACGTTTGATAGAATCAAGGATGCGATCCGGATGAACTGGACGATCCGATGCCATGGTTTTCAGGACAACTAAACGATAGCGATGTTTGATCTGATTTACAAGTCGAGAAACCACACGAAAGAGATATGGGCAAGGAAAGAGGTACAGTGACATGAGAGACCTGATGTCAGAGGCCAGCCTGAACAGAAAATTAAGCATGTTCGAGCGGCCCCTGACGTTCATGGAGCGAAACCGATCGCAGGCCCGCGCCGTGTCTGAGGGGCCTGGGGATCATTCGATCCAGAAAATGAAACCATCTGAAAAAGAAATATATCGTTCCTTGGCATCTGTTGGAAGCGGAGACTAACATCATGTTTGTGTCAGAGTTCGGCGACCCCATTATCAAGAAAGTTGGGAAACGTATACGTACGAGTTACTACGGGTATACATGGTGCGTAAAAGGATATAGTGTAGTTCGTCCAATTACATGATAGGTGAGGATCCAAGACCCCGGCAAACCCGTGTTCGGACAAGAGGAATTAACCAGCTACGAAAGAAGGATGTGAACCTAGTCATGCAACAAACACTACCACGGTAGGCGGGATCAGCTCCAGGATATATTAAACTATAATTTAAATAATGTGGCAAAACACTTGCAGACTCAAGGATAGCATGTGTACTGCAAAATTCTAAGCAGAGAGCTAGCTTGGGTATTTTTCTAGGTTTATGGTAGGTTCGTCATACATTATTAGAACAGTAAGGAAAAAAAGAAGAAGAAAGAATGGGGCGTGCTTGGAGCCCTTCGTCGCATTAGTGAGAGGGCTTGCGATACCTAGGGAGAGCTCTGCACGGTTGAGTTTGGCTTCTCTTCCGTCGGTCGTCCGGGAACAATGTAAAAATGTTTCTCTACTGGTAGATGTAGCAGAAAGGACCCGAGGTGGTGTCAGCGAGGTCCTTGATGGCTATCTTGCCACCAGAGTAGCCAAGGTCGATGATCTCGTCGGGGCTGGTCAGGTTGCTGGGGGGCTCGTTCCACCAGGTCTGGTGAGCATACAGTCCCTTGCCAAGGTCGTGCAGACGGGCGGCGCGGTCCTGCTCCTGCCACAGGAACCACATGCGGTCCATCTGGCCGTGGTGGACAAAGAAGGCCGGGTCGTTGGGCGAGGTGAAGACGTCACCACCCGGGTCGCCGCCCATGACGTAGTGGCCGCCGCCGTGCGGGCCGATCTCAACCGTGCCCTTCTCACCCTCGGAAACAGTCCTGAATCTGTCAATATCCGGGGCCGTCAGGAGGTTGAGGACGGTGGTGTAGTTGGCGAAGCGCATGTTGACGCCTGGGCCGACGTCACGCTTCCACGGGCGAGGGTTCTCGCCCAAGCCGCCGTTGGGGCCGGCAGGCACACCCTCGATAGCTCCAACTGGGCCCAGGAGGATGGTGCGGTTGAGGAAGGGACCAGTCTTGACCACGCCGCCGCCGACTCCGGGCGGAATGCGGAGAGTGGGGGCGCCGGCCTGGGGTACACCAATCATGGCGCCTTCATGAGGGCCGATCCACTCGCCGTTGCCTCCTAGGCTGTACTCGTCGCCATTGAAGATGGGCGAATCCTGGGGCGCAGAAGCGTATTTGGCCCAGTCCCAGTACTGCATGGAGACGGTGGTCAGTAAAAGGGAACACGGAAATTGAAACGATAATATCGACGGATGGGTCACGGAAACTCACGGGCTGGTAGCCCTTGTAGCCACACTCCTCACGCAGGGCTTTCTCGTAGGTGTAGACAAACCAGCGGTGCCAAGGCTGGAAGTTACCGGTGTAGTGGATCTTCAGTGTCTGCTGGATGTGAGTGACAGTAAAGTCATCAAACTGTGTTGGGGAGATGAAGGTCAGTTATGGGTTGTCTGCAGCAATCATCTGAATTGGAACAGGTAAATAGATGAAGAGTCAAGTCAGTAAGAACTTACTCGAGACCGGACACCAGGAGCAACGGATCTGGGCGTGCGGGCAGGGAGGTCCATCAGGCACTTGACAGCGCGGATGTAGTCGGTCCTCTGCTCCTTGGTGAGGTCGCCGCTGTTAAGACAGAAGAGTGCAAGTCAGCAACAACTCTTAATGTGTCAAGAGCTAATGTAGCTAGCTGTTCATGGTTAATTAGCACTTACTACTCCTTCCGGATGACGACATTGTCTGCCGTGCAGGCGCTCTTGCAAGGGGTCTTGCGCTTGGCGTCGATGGCCCTTGCCTGAAGTTCGGCCATTTTCTTGGTCGAGATGTCGGCGACCATCTTGTTGACCTGGGCACGAGCAAACTCGAGATCATCGGCGGCAGGAGGAGCAGGGGCAGCCGAGACACTTGCGGCCAGAGCCGTGGCGGCAGCCAAGCAGGAAGAGAACCTCATGGTGGTTGTTGGGTGCGATATCGGAAGAGCTCGGACAGTTTCCCCGGTGTATGTCAAGCAAGAGACAGTGTGGCAGCTGTCTACTTCTCGTGCAGACGTCAAGGGTGCTTTTTGTCTTTGCTCCGAGTGGTCAAGACGCCGAGGTAGGGGTAGGGATAAGAGCACGTGTGGGCTGAGGCCTGGGGGAAAGAAACCAGTGAAGTGACCATTTTGAAGACGAGGCCAAACACTTTAATAAATAAGAATCATTGCAGGCGGTTGGAAAGGGGTCAGTGGGGAGAACAGAAATGGGTCCCGGTCTGCTGGGTGGAATCAGTGGGGGTTGGCAGGAATGAAAATTGCCCGAGGTGCAATTAAGTCAGCATTTCTCATCATTAGATTTGCAGGAGAAATCACCAACAACATCTGATAGCCCCGTTTTCTTAATGTCTGCATTCGCAATAGTCCAGCGGTGAAATATTGGAAATGTATTGAAGACCGTTATGCCGGATATCATAGCAGCCCACCAGAACCGCCTAATGGGGAGGAGAAGCGAGAGCGGGCGGGGCAACAGCTCAAGACTCCGAAAAATAGCAGGTACCCTGTCTGTTTGTATGGGTCCAGTTCATCCTCGGCATATCGCATCGGCCCTCGCAGACAAGGCTTTTTTTTCTGTGGCGAAAAAGAAAGAGAAAAAAAAAGAGAGACATGAAGAAAATATCTTGCCTGCCTACACAGATGTCTCGTAGTACACAATTTTCGCATCAATCCCGATAAATTGCAGACTTTCAAAGCTCGACGAGATAAAGGTAACACTCGGTTACCGTCCCCAACTGCAGCTGTCGTCCCTCCACTGCAAACAAAGGTGTGCAGCGAGTCATGCCAGCGTATACGTGATAATTAACGACGGTAAGCACTAGGTAGCGCCCATGGTACCCAATTTACCAAGTTTGCCAGCTTTATGGTCCATTGCAAAGCCCCAAACCTAGCATGTATCTAGTACAGGGTACCTTTGATTCCAATACCAACAGGTTCCGGGAGAAAAGAAAGGAGCGCAATTACAACGTATAGTGTGCACCTCTACAACCACGAGACTTTTACTATTGTCACCATCTTAGCGGTTAGCTTTCGCCCTCCAGGGACCCATATGGTTTCTTGCCACGTTGAATACCTGCAACAATATTCACCGTCCATGTACCGACTGCCATTGTCTGCATGATTGGCGGATATACAGAAAGCGACTGCGATGCTTCCCAAGGTTTTCTCCATAACGACCGTCGCAGCCTATACCATATCTGGAAAGCGACCATCACCGTCGTCTTTCGTGGAGTTCTGACATTTGTTAGCTGTTGCCACACCAACTGGTGCAAACTGTCCCCGAATACTGACTGACACTTGAACTTATATAGTATAGCAAGTTATCATGAATTGGCTTTGGCGAGAGCTTGGACGACGGAAGATCGTCTCCGCTGGCAAAAGTCCCCTAATAAACAAAGAATTCGCGATGGGCCCCGGGCCGATCCGGAAGCACGACCGAACCTCGCTAAGAAGTTTACGACACATTTTTACCTTGCTCTAGCTCTACTATATAATATCCACTGATGCCCAGTTTTCGTTGTCCAAATCTTGCCCTGACTTGCCTGACTTGCATGACTTGCCAGGAAGGTTTGGGAAAGTGGGATAGTTGCATGGATATGACCCTTAAATTAATGTATCCTCGTCATCCATGTGGGTAGATGTTCAAGCTTAGCCTGCACTTTTACGTGACTTATCAAGCCCTATCAGGTATCTTGCGTTGTCTTTGAACCCATTCGATACCTCAACATGAACCGTGGATCCGGTGAACAAGGCCAATGCTCGAGGATACAGCAATCATTCAGGGGTAGTAGCCCAGGTGTGGGTATGGAGGTGTACTTATGTGGAGGTCACTCAACCTTTACCCCATGTTCTTCACCGAGGGACCCCGGTCACAGGTCCACCCTTGGCCGGAAAGGATCCAGTAAAACAAACGTTGGTCCAAGGATTTCTTTCTTGGTCGATGTTCGAACCAGGGCAGCCAGAACCTTGATCGAAAACAAAGAGAGAGCGGCAGGGAACAGATATACCGTATACCACACCACCACACCATCTCGACCCGGCAATTTGCTAGTAGATGCACGACGTGCAGTCGAACCCCGGTATTTTGGCAAGCACACTCTAGCTCGGAAAATCCTCCAACGGAGTGCAACTCAGCTTCTAGAATCTTCACAGACATCGAGATGTCAGAGAAACACTCGCACGAATCGCTATGGAATGTCATTGGCTTCGTCCGAACTGACTGGTCTGTTTTTGCTGATCTCCCCGTGACAGGGTTCGACGGCCCATCTGCTCTGTTTCTGCTCGTTTTTAACCTATCTAAGTCAAGGACCTAGTAGCACATGAACGTTTAAAGTGGTAATATCGAATTTTTCAACCAACCCCAACCGACCACAAGTCAAAGTGCTGCGAACTTTCGGAAGTTGGCACCCGGTGGACATAGACAGGGTTTTCTGAGACTAGCCACTTCAGGTAACACTCCATAAACGCAGGAACAACCTTTGCGCATTGGATGTAGTCCAAAAAGGATTAGAGGGGGACATGAGCGATGCGATCGTTTTTAAGCAATGGCTCGCCTCTACCCGCTAGACTACTGACATTGAGTGCATGATGCTTTGTTGATGAAACACAGACATGAGAAAGAAAAAGGAATAAAGAGAAGAAGATCAGTCCCTACCTACTCTGTCAATCCCGTCTTGGCGATTATGACATTTTACGATCGACCATGTTTGTGGGTAAGACCTGACATATATTTGGTTAGGTAATGTACCTACCTAGCTTGCCTTAGCTTTAGGAGTTTTGGATTATTATCAACATCTCGATCATAGCATGCTGCTTTCCGATCTGATAATTTCGATAAGCCAGATCAGCCATAGGCCGGCCACAACGACTCGACCGCCACATCCTTTGGTATGCGACACAATGCAAGCATCTTCCCGTGAGCGAGAGCGAGAGGCGCCGAGTTTGCCCAAGAGTAGGTATCAAGTTAACCTTTTACCGTCATGCGACCAAATAAATGAACTCCGGCAATGCAAAAAAGGGGACATTGTAACAGTACTCGGGAGGCCGCTAACGGCAAAGTTTGCCAAGTCGTTAGCACCACTTTTTTGCCGCGCTACGGTAGAATCCTGTCCACATCTAACCATGGTATCCTGAAACTTTCCATTCCGTGAGCGCAGTCTCAAGGTTTTAACTGGAGGAATTGACAAGAAACCAGGGCAGGGTCTGTGCTGTTTCTTTCTCTTCCGTACACGTACTTCGTACGGTCGTACCTTATCTCAATATTGGACTTGGGATAGTAAGCACCCCCGCCTAGAACAATTTCTTGGCGGCACATAATGTGGCTCTGCAATGCCGGGGCGATACGCAGTAATGACGCCTGCCGGCACTTGGGACTGATAAATTCCGCTGCACATTCAATTGCAGCAACTTTAGCTACCTGGATGCAGATGAGCAATACTGCATAACAGGGATTCACATGGGGGAATACCAAGAGTATTGGCCCCCACCCACTGTGAGTGTGGAGGCAGGTACCTTGGTATTGATTCTTGTCATAGTGGGATGAAGAACAGGGTTTGCGGGCTGCTTCCCGGGACGTACTTTGAACATACCAGGCACGCAGGTGTGGATTTGCCCCCTTCTACCAAGAAATGCACCCCTCTTCAACTCCATCCTGCGGCTTCTCCCTTGTAAGTACCCCCGAAACAGAAATGGCGAATCCGTCTAGCGAGGGACTGGAATTCCCTTCAGATTATCTACACCAGAGATATATCTACATGATATAACCCCCAGACAAGGCTGCCTGGATGGTTCCTGATGGAAGTTCAGCTTCTCGACTAGCCCGAATCCTGGTCCCTACTGTGCGCTGGTCAGACTGAGCTCCGCTAGACAGGTTCTGTCGGGTGAAAGCAGCGAAACAAGAAGCTCAAGCTTTCCATATCAGTACACATAAGCTGATAAGGCCAGGAGCACAGACGATAGGAACGTCCCGGAAACAACACCACGCCGCAAAACACAATGGTCGACGCGGCAAAGCCCTCAACAACCGCGACGCCGCCGCAGGACGGCAGCGGCACCGGAGGCCCTCCTGCCGGCCCCCCTCCTCCATTCAAGATATATCTTCCGGGAGAGCGACCGGATGTAAATAGAGGCAGCGAGATTTTGTCAATCTGCGTCGCCCTCACCCTTGTGGCCATTGCTATCACCGCTTTGCGTGTTTACGTGAGGAGGAGGTTCCTCAGCAAACTCTCATTGGATGATTATTCGATGGTTATGGCAACGGTCAGTTATTTCTTCTTGTTATTCTCGTGTGTCCTTCGGTTTGCTTTTTATTGACTCCCAAACTGCCTTTCAGGTCACACTTGTAGCAATGACTGGGACTGTCTTCGCCCAGGTGTTCAACGGTGCTGGTCGGCACATAGAGTATATACCACCCCCAGTTGTTGTCCGTGGTCTACACTACAACTTCGCATCTCAGCCTCTGTGCCTCATTGCCCTAGGCTTCGCCAGAATCAGTGTCTCCTTGTTTCTCATCCGGCTCGCTAGTTCCAAAAAGTACAAATGGATTCTGTGGTTTCTGATCGGGTTAACAGTTGTCCTCACCGTCGTCGGAGTCTGTAAGTCGATCCGCATATTCTCTCCTTCCGATGAGCAGGAAAGGGGTCTGCATGATGTTCTGGAACTAACAAAACACAACGAAACAAAAAGTTCAAACACTCCTTCAATGCCGCCCCATGGCCTTCGTCTGGGACAAGTCCATCCCCGGAGGCGAGTGTGTGTCGACCGAGTACCTCGTCTACTCATCCTACGTCAGCTCCTCCCTTTCGTGTACTTCCGACTTTATGCTCGCCTCGCTGCCCATCTTTATGCTCCGCAACGTGCAGATGAACCTGCGCGTCAAGCTGGCCGTCATCACCATCCTCTCGCTTGGTTTCTTCACCGTCGCCGCCGCCATCGTCAAGACCATCTCCCTCACGAAATGGGGCCTTCTGGGTGACTACCTCTGGGACACGGGTGACATTACAATCTGGTACACGGCCGAGATCTCCGTGGCCATCCTCGCCGGATCCATACCCTGCCTCAAGCCCCTGTTCAAGCGCATCCTCGAGACCACCAGGCGCTACGGCAGCAGCGGGCGGATCCCTCCCGGCTATGTCTGCAGCTGCGGCAAGCCGGCGCCCTCTTATGCGTATGGCTCAGGGGCCGGGTCAAAGGGCGGCAGCGGGATCGTCGGGAGCAAGCAGCTGAGCAACAACACGATAGGCTCCTCGGGCAAGAAGCGCAACACCAGGCAGGCGGATCCGTACAACGCAGAGGACTACGACACCTTTGAGATGCACGTATCCCCGGGCGGCCCCAACAGCTACAGACGGAACACGAGGGACCTAGAGGCTACAGCAGGCATCGGCGTCGCCACCACGAGCGACAAAGGCAGCGACACTATCCAAAGTAGGCGAATGACCAGGATGGGTCCTACACTCACGGTGAACGAGACGATGGTGACGAGGGGCCGGCACTCGGATGAAGAGATTATTCTTCAGGGCACCGACGGAATCGTAAGAACGACGCACATCACCATGTCGGTTGACGATGTCAAGGAGAAGAGCGTGAAGGACATGGTTTGAACTATTTGGAACGATATAGGATAATTGGAGGCCCAGGGTTGGGTATCATGCATATATGCCAGGATTTTATCGCAACTGCTATGATCTGAAGCGGCTGCTTTTTCCGCCTTTTTTGTCCTTTCTTTTCTTTTCTGTCCTTTTTTTCTAGCATTTTTCTGTCCAAAGTCTCCGAACTTTTCTTCTTCTGGCCTACGTGGGTTTTACATGTATTAGTTGAGTTCTTTCTTGTCCTTAGTCCATCAGAACAATACGAGCGACAAATTTAGGCACGCAAAATATCATTTTCTATACGCTGCCCTGAGCTGTCCTTAGTCGACAGTAATATGCTATAAACACTGTGTTTCCTTGGTTCCCCATAACGTCCCACGTTCCAAACCTATACCCTGACTTTCCCATATGCCATTGGCGCCGCTAGTTTACACTGCTAGCCGTTATTTAACCGCACGAACCTCCCGCAGCACGCGTTGCAAGACAACAAGCATTGAACCCTGCAGACGCTTCTTGGGCCTGGAAATTAGGTTAGCTTTCATTCGGTCAAACCTTCGAATATGCCGGTGCAGGGTTGAAAGGCTGTTTGAACCGTATACGTACTGAAAGGTTGACGTAACCGGGATTTTTAGTAAAGTCGCAAACATTATTCTTAAAAACTCCTTTTATTTGACCAATCCCAGCAAAGCTAGTTTTACCGCAGCAAGATCCTGCATGGGCAGTGGCGATTTGCTGCGATTGCCCCGGGAGTGGCGAACATGTGCACGACTATATTGGTATGTTAGAAAGAAACCCAACACCAAAAGTTTTCATAATTGATAAGATTGACGTACCGGACCAGCGGCATAAATGATAGGAACATTGGCGAAAAACGCTAGGAGGGTAAGATGTAACCACCGCATCTTGATGACAGCTGAGAAATGTTGGAAAGCTGTGAAGTAATGAGGAAATTAATGTGTTGACGTTTTGGAAGCTTTTCTGCAATGATGGGGATATCTTCAACCTTTTATAACTGTGATTGTAGCGTAAAGAAATATGCTAACGAGGTTTCAGCTATGTTACAAACTATTTTCGTGATAGGCAATCGTTGAACTACTGTATTGTTTTGCGTTCGTTGAGCAATGTCGATTTAAACGTTTCATTTTGTCAATTCCAAATTCGCTTAATCGTCACCATGGGTCAAGGTTCAAGATTTAAACACGAGTTGGTGCGATTCTCGTGGCGCTTCATAGGCTTTGAGGATAAATAACTAATTGTTGATAGGCCTTTCGTAATGTCGATCGATCAACAGAACGTTGTTATATGGATATAAAGATATTGATTGTGCATCTTCTATAAAACTGTCTAAAGGTAAGCTTCTGAACGTCCTTCCGTCTTATACCCGCAATTGGGCGGGTAAGTCACGTGCAATTGGCCTGTGCGGTATTACACGTGGATTATCGTTTTATTGTTGAATTGACCGCGATTCCCTTTATTCCAACACCGGCAATTCTTTCTTTTCTTCACGCGGTTAACAACCTCCGATCCAATCGTTATAACAATCTTTAAAACGAAAACAACAGAAACAGCCATGCAATTTACGATAAATTTTCTGAAAGCGGTTTTGGTGTTTATTCGTTGCGCCTTTGCTTTCCGGAACCGGTTATAAATTCCTATTATCGTGGTTATTAATTTAAAAGGCCTCCTTTAAAAATAATAGCTTTAAATAGTTTCGTTCAACGTTCCTATTGTTTATTCAACTTATTATTCGATTATAGCGACGTCGTTTTTAATCAGCTGCAAACTTTTAGCGATCCTTTTTGTCTATAAAAGGACCTTTTCCTGCTATAAAATCGATACGAAATGGTTGTAATTTCTTAAAGCCTTTTTTCAGCATCTTTTAGATTATTTTTTAACAATTATCTTTTTTGGCCGTTCTGCTGTTTATTTGTTATTTTGTTTGCCTTTCCTACCATTCGGCCTGGTTTCGATCTGATTTTCGCCATTATATTTGCTGTTCCCGACGCTGCCAAAAAGGGTAAATTTTTGTTTTAACCTTGTCGTTGTTATTAAAACTGCTAATCGTTATTCCTTAGTTTTGCGCCCTATCCCCTGTTTGGGCTGCTTTAATTTTTACCTCGCTGGTAAGCAAATTTAGCAAAAACCTTTTGGTGCTTGTTACGACATTATTCCGCCGTTTGGCCGTTGCACCAAATGTAAGCAAGGTTATTTTTGCAAACCAATGTAAATTTGGCAATCTGGAGCTTTTTTCTTTTTTATTTGGCCATTTTAATGTTTTGACATAATTTGTTTAGTCCTACCATCGCCTTTAAACCGGTAATGCTATTCCTGCGTACCTACGATTTGCAAAAGGCCGGTTCGTTGTTTAAAAACGAATTTAAAAAAGCTGGTACCATATTTGTTAACACCATTTCCAAAAAACGCAAAGCCGAAACGCCTCCTGCCGAAATCCCTATTACGACTATTGCCGTAAATTTATCTGAACGTTATTTATGTGCTTTAATACATTAATAAACGTTATTTAGGATTTTAATCGGTAGCGAACAATTACCAAAGGTATGCTGATAATCGCCTCCTATAAGGGTAATTTTGCCGTAAACGACGATTTTAAATTTTTGTCGTCGGAGGAACGTCGTTTTGTTAACCATGCTGCGGCAATTCGCCAGTTCGACGTTTTGTGGGTTAAAAAAGCTGTGTAAACCGAATATAATGCTCCGTTTAAGGAACAGGAAAAGGAAAAAGGTGAAAAGGAAAATAGTGACGAGGACGTTTAATCCGTCGCATAACGTCCGAGCTTTGTAACGCTGTTTTTGTTTTTTTTTGCCTTTGGTAAAAGCGTTGCGGTGTTTTTCGGTGTTTTTTAATAAGGCGTTTTTATTTCGCGGCGCGGTTTTTCAGTCGTTAACGACGTATTACGTCGTTTCCCCGTTCCTAATTAATTTAGTTCGTTTTTTAACTTTTTCGCCTCTTCCTGTAAGCTTCGTAACCTTTTAACCAAATTTTTAATGCGTACTAACGTCGAATTGGTATTAATAAATTTAGTTAAAACCCGATTGGGCGTTTTTTTCGTTATGAAGTTTGCCGGATTGGTTTTTCCTAAAATCCATCTAATTTTTTCAGCTTTACGATTTTTATATAACTGTTTTAAATTTAAAAGATTAATTATAAATCGTTTTTCCGCTATTATCCCCAATTGCATTAAATATTGGTATAGCGATAGATTATTCGTGCAAATTACCATAGGTAAAGGAGGCAAATTCAATTTTTCCAGAATGGTCGCAATAGTGATTTTTAGTACAAATCCGATATTAAATCCACTAACTATACTATAAATCTCGTTTGCCAATACGTTTTTTGTAACTTTGTGGCATTTGGTCGATAACCAATGTATAATATTACCGGTTATTTAAAAACCGGTTGCCTGCTTTACGGAGCATTCGTTCCCGTAAAATATCACGTATCCGATTTGGGAATTAAGATTTTTATTGTTGGTAAAGGACCCGTCGACAAATACGTACAGTTTCGCCGTTTTAAAGTCGATTTGGATATAGGAAAATCCTTTTTATGCGTTCTGGCGTTACCAATTAATTCGTTTATTTATTAAATCGTAATTTTCGTTGTCGGATTTTATTATTTGCGCGGCGGCGGTATAATCGAATGCAATTTCCGGTTGACAAATCGATACCATATACGCTCTTTTGGTTCGCTGAACGATATATTTATATTTTGCTCCTGGTTGGTTCGTCGTTACAGGTTACAACCTGTCGAATCATCCTTTTTAGCGCATATCCAAACTTTTTTCGTAAAATTGAATTAAATAGCCGTTAAAATTTTGCTCGTCCCCTGGCTGTATAATCGTTTGTGGTTTAGTTTAAAACCCTGCTTTTTCGAATTTCTATTGCTTTTTCCGAATAAACTTTTTATTTCCCAAATTTAGCGTATTATCTGTTTGCATTTCCACAATACCAAAATTATCGTTTTATTTGGAAAAAAGTAAATACGGATCGTAATTTAATGGAACGCAGTTTAGGCGCTTTTTATGGTAACGTTAATATGTAACGAACCAATGCAAACCTGCCTTTGCGAGTCCGTAAAAGGGTTTAATAAATTTAAACACCGTATTGGCGGGATATCGATATTCGATCTTTTTCGGAATTCGTACGAAAACGTCCTTTTGTAGCTTCGTAAAGCTTTAAATGTACGTTTGGCTAATATCCCTGAACATTAAATCGCATCCGAATTGTTTTGCAGCCGGTGTAAAAGCTAATATAAATCTTTGGTTGCACCGCATTATTATAGGTAATTGCGTAAACAGGCTTTTTTTTCGAAATCGCTGTGCCCCTATATAATAAAACGTAATTTTTTATAGGGGTAATCCGGTAACCTTTTAATTTCGTTTACAAATCGCGATCCGAAAATCTTTTAATTACTAAATTGTTTTTTATCTACCGGTTGCAGGACGTTTGCAGCAAATAAGGTGTTTATTTCCTGCCATATAAACTTCTCGAACGGCTTCCCGGGAATTTTAATCCGGCCTTTTCGTCTGTATTTAACGGCCAGTTCGTAAATTTGTTACTCCTTTTCCGTTAGGAATTGGGTATTCGTCGTTCTGCGTGTCCGTTTTTGCAGTCGTTTAGATCTCGTTTTTGCATGGTTTTTTAATCCGGAACGTTATTTTTGTGTTTCGTCGTCCTTTAACGTTACGTTTAGGGGTGGTATTTATATTGTGATCTCGGGTTTTGTGTTCTCCGTTTTTGTAAATTCGTTTGGAGCCGTTGGTCGTTAATTCCCCGATCCTTTGGGTTTTCCCCTGCGTTTTAATTATTCGGGTTTTGGGTATCGGAATTTTAGTTCCATCGATGTGGTTTCGTTGTTATTTTTTTCTGTTTGCTTTATAAAACGGTGGTATAATTTTACATGCGTGTTTCGAAATGCGGAAAGGCCATTTACCATATTAACAATTATTGTCGAATCTAATATATCAAATACTTTAAAAGGTCCGGTCCATTTGTGTTTTTTTCTATATACCAAAACCTTTAATCCAAATTCCAATAATATTGGCATTTTGGATTCGATACTCGGACCATTTTTCGTTTTTATCGCTTTATTAACCTTCCTTTGCGCCATTATCTTTTTAAATTCCTTTATAATTTTGTTAACGGTTTCGGCGCGTTGTGTTTGGTTTTTTGAAGGTACTAAATCGTTGGTAATACGTGGTATCGCCCCGAATACCAATAGGGTAAATATTAGGCCGTTTGGGCCTACAATATCGTTTACGGCCTTTACTACCGTTTGCAATGCAATTTGCGGTATTATATCTTTACACTTAACTTTTATAATTTTATACGCTTTTCGTAACGGTTTATAATAGCGTTTAATTTTTCCCAATAACCAATACGCCTTAATTGGCATTTGGTTACATGTTATACCGATGTTACGGAGTGGCGTGCCTGGGCGACTGCCAACCGTGACTAGCTCCACCTCACGTGACAAGGCGCCAGGGTGAGTTTGTTATTTGTTCGCTT
>RRCJ01000041.1:0-27550 GCA_004337975.1 Pyricularia sp. CBS 133598 | reverse complement strand
CAATTTTAATATCGGAGGGTATATAAGGAAATAAAGCAAAATCCCCCTGCTTAATAAAATTATTTGTTTACATTTAAATTACAATGTATTCCACCTATTATTTCAGCGCATTTGACACTAGTTACTTGCCACGCCGCACTTGAGTTACCACTTTTACCCCCTACTAGCGGGTACATTGTTAACAGCTTTTATTTCCAATTAGTTTTAATATTAATTCCCTGTTCAAAACTTACCACGTTATACTTTATATATATATGTATTATCACTCCATTTCCCTAGGTAGAATAACGTAGTAAAACAGCTAATTATAAAAAAGACGTGAATCGAAACCCTACAGTGCGTGTAGTGCAATTACTGTATAAATTTACGTGAGCGACGATAATCGACAAGGTGTTTTTAAATTGGAACGCGCGCTACCTTTTGGACCGATTTAATTGGTCGAAAAGCCATCTGACTAAAAAGTACATAGAGCGTCCGGTCCACGCTGCAACGCAGGGGGGTTTATTCTAAACACTGAGATTAAGCCCGAGTGTAAGAAAACTACGAATTAAACCACGCGGCTTTATTAGTGGAGCGCTCGTGCAAGGATAAGCCCCGAAATTCTAACTGGCTAATAATATCCGAAGGACTTCGATGATATCATCGAAAACTTGGCGCGAATGGGGTGGTCGAATAGGGTATTAAAAGTGTTCGGCGGCCATTACAGGAGATATATAAATCTAACGTTTTCTCAAGCTCATCATTTAAAGTTGTAGTTTAAACCTCCGTTTCTTTTAAAACAAGCACCATGGATCTCACCTACTTCACATGCACCCTCGGAGAAGCATTACAGTGGCAAGCGTTAGCCCCCGATGGACAACAGTCATTCAAGACGGTCCTCGAAATGATAGACCAGCAGGCCAAAGCTGTTCCCGAGGTACCGGCTGCGGGGTTCGCCGAATTTCTTTGTGACGATTATTGTACAGGTATACAACTTGATCCCAAAATTAACGAAGGAGAAGCTCACACAGAAGCAGAGCGTACTGAAGTTACTTTCCGTGAGCTACGCAATTTATCGTTGCAGGCGGCATCCACCTTATTAACTGCTTTCGATAGCGGAAATACAAGTAAAGAACCTGCAGAGGTTGTCGGTCTCATCTGCAAAACTAGCTTCAGCTTCCTTTTGACATGGCTCGGTCTCACTCGTCTTGGCTACGTTGTCTTTTTTATTGCGTATGTGAAGCAAAAAGCCCAATGCTTATTCTTTTTTTTGGAAATTAACACACGACACATAATAGACCACAACTGGATTCTCGAGCCATTCTCCACCTCTGCCAGAAGTCGCAAGTGAAACGCCTTGTCGTCCAGCCATCACTAATTGCTTTAGTGGACCGCCTCAAGGGCGAAATTGATATCCTTGAGATCCCGCCCTACTCATGGGACTCAACGGCAGAGCCAGAGTTTGAACAACACGCATCACTATCCACCATATCTCACATGTTTCACTCATCTGGCACATCTTCAGGCCTACCGAAGCCCCTTCCTCAAAGCCATCACTGCGCAGTTGGGGCACTCCCTCGCCTGCCTGGACCAAACAAACCTGCAACATTCACCACGACGCCGCTTTACCACGGCGGTATAGCTGATTGCCTTCGGTCCTGGACAAGCGGTGCAATGATCTGGCTTTTTCCAGAGTCCAAGATACCGATCACGGGGTCCAACGTGGTGAAGGCGGTTCATTTCTCGCGAAAGCGCAGCTCCAGGGCGGGCGTCAAATATTTCTCATCTGTGCCGTACGTGCTACAGATGGTGATGGAAGAAGGCATTGAAGGGTTAGACCTCCTGAAAAGCATGACTTTAGTCGGCTTCGGCGGGGCCGCACTGCCCACTTCTATCGGCGACTACCTGGTGAACAAAGGCGTGAGGCTCATCTCGCGGATGGGCAGTGCCGAGTGCGGATTCCTGCTCTGCTCTGTCCGAGAAGATTTTGACAAAGACAAAGAGTGGCGATTCTTGCGGTGCAAGGTTGATGAAGATATTTTGGCTTTCGAGCAACGGGACGAGGGGCTTTACGAGCTGGTTGTTAAGTCTGGATGGCCGCTCAAGGAGCATACTAATCGGTCTGACGGATCGTTCGCTACGTCCGACTTGTTCGAGAAGCATCCTACAATCATGAATGCCTGGCGGTATTGTGCGCGTGCTGATGCGCAGATCTCACTCGACAATGGCAAGAAATTTGATCCCGCACCGATCGAGGATGGTATCCTAGCCGAATTCCCGACTTTGCTGGAGGGCGTGTTGGTGTTTGGTGCTGGGCGGAGCTATCCCGGCGCTCTACTCTTCAGCAAAGAGGGCTTCAACGAAAGTGGTGCCGTCATAGACACTGTGTGGCCAGCCTTGGAAAAGTTTAACAAAGCGTCACCAAGTCAGGCGAGAATATCGAGGGCAATGCTTGTCGTAGTGCCCAACACGAATGGACAACTGCCACTTATCAAGAGCAGCAAGGGCACCGTTATGCGCGGCAAGGCAGAGAAGCAATACTCCAAATACATTGAAGACGCTTACATACCTGCGGCCACGGCTGAGGAGAAGAAAGGCGTCAGCGTTAAAGACATCCCGGCATCTGTGTACCAAAAGTTCACCCAAATAATAGGTCGACAACTGGATCCCAACGAAGACCTCTACCTGCAAGGTGTTGACTCGATGGCTTGCAGTCACGTCCGGCGGCTGATTGAAACAGAGATCATGCCCGATGACAGCAGCAAGTTGCCAATGAACATCATCTATGACAATGGCAACATAAACAAGCTGGGAAAGTTTCTTCAGGGGCTTGTAAGTGGGTCTGCACCTACGACAACAGACCATAAGACAAATATCAGCCTGATGCAAGAACTCGCTGCCAAGTACTCGGAATTCGGGAGCGGTGAAAGGTCAGGCCAAACCAGCCAACACCAGAGAGAGGTTGTCGTACTGACCGGCGCGACTGGCATGTTGGGTGCACACATTCTGCATGACATTCTATCCGACAGCAGAATGGCCAAGTTCTTTTGTCTTGTACGCGCCAAGGACTCTGAGACAGCTACAAAGCGAATACGAGATTCTCTCATCCGACGAGGGCTTACATATCCGCCGATTAATTCTGACCGGTTAGTCTGCGTGCCATGCGACCTGACACGTAAGGATCTCGGGCTATCCTACCTTCATCGTCAGCACATGGCCCAAGAGGCAACGCTGTTTATACACGCAGCGTGGTCTGTCAACTTCAATCTGCGTCTGACATCCTTTGAGAACCAGCTAGCAGCCTTACGAAGTTTGATACAGATTGCCGTCACCAACACCGCGCGGTTTTTCTTCATCAGTTCCACAGCATCTGTCTCGCAATCACCTCACACGCTTATTCCAGAGGAGCTATCTTCTGACCCGAGCGACGCAGCACCACTGGGTTATGCTCAGTCCAAATGGGTGGCAGAGCAAATATGTGCAGCGGCACAAGCAATGCTCAACCATGTTGCAATTATCAGAGTCGGGCAGCTCTGTGGCAACAAGACTGGTACTTGGAATATGAGCGAGGCATGGCCATTAATGTTGTCGACTGCCAAATTAACCGGATGCCTTCCTGATCTCCAAGACGGGGTGCTAGACTGGCTCCCTGTCGACCAAGCATCACAGGCCATACTGGATATTGCCATGGAAAGCGAAATGTCACAGCCGGCGAAAGAAGAGGGTGTAGAGGTTTTCCATGTGCTCAACCCGAATAGCATACCGAGCTGGACTCAGATGATTCAGTGGCTTAAAGAGAGCGACCAGTCGCCTGAATTTGAGATTCTGCTGCCCCACACTTGGATAACGAGGCTGGAAGAGGCTTTGACGGAACACGACCACTCCTCAAAAGCATTGTTGCAATTTTGGAAGGACAAGTACGCAGAGCGGCCAGAGGACGGAGTCGGATACCAAGGGAAGCCTGCTATTAAGCCATCTTTCCGTATGACGAAAGCCCAGAAAGCTTCTAAAGTTGTTTGTGATATAATTCCGCTGCATAGAGAAGAAGTGCTGGGTATGTGGGCTTGGCTACAAAGTCAGTAAGCCGGTTTTAGGTGGGAGTCAAGTACTTTACCTGTAGTAACAGGCTTTATTTGTGGCATAGCTTATATTAAAAATATGAGCGTTGCTGCTTATTACAGCAGTGAAAAAGAGTCTTTAATTTGTTGTGGCCAAAAACAGTTTGCACGGACCAAATCTTGGGGGGTAAAGCCGCGTGTTAACCAAGCCCACCGCTCAACACTCCGGAATTTCCAGGCTTTATTACATGGAAGGGGTCCCGATCAGGAGCATCGTATTAGCTACCAAAGCCTAATATGCCAGGACTGCTTTATTACCCTACAGGTTGAATTTACGGCCTCTAGATTTTCCTGGCCTAAAAGTCGCCCGCTGTATCCATAATCCATCACAAAATGGCTTGAGAATGTAATTAAAATGGCTAATAGGCCCGGGTTTCGCCGCAAAACCGCCCCGAAATAGTTTGTTGGTGTAATAATATGGCACAGCGAGTATTAGCTGGCGAGAGCTGGTGACCTACGTAAATATGGCCAGATTTCCGCATGGCCGAGTGCGACGTTATTATTCCAGAATGGAAACACTAGAAAGTTTTAAAGTTAACGTAGTGTCGTTATTCTGTTGTTCCAAAAATCACCACTAATAAATATGTATTATATTTATTTTCAGGGACACCTTTATACGCAAGCTAAATACCTAAGGTAGCCTAGCTACTAAGTGATTCGTGTATAAGTAGATGGTAATCTCCCCTTGGGTAACGGTTAGAACTACTTGGAATTATAAAGCGTCACTGTTGGAATAGAGCGATGAATCACGTGCAATACCGCACAAGCCAATTTCACGTGACTCACCCGCCCAATTGCGGGTATAAGACGGAAGGACGTTCAGAAGCTCACCTCTAGACAGTTTCATAGAACATGCACAATCAATATCTTTATATCCGTATAACAACGTTCTGTTGATCGACCGACATTACGAAAGGCCTATCAACAATTACATTAATTAATCTAACATAGAATCCGGTCTAAAACCTTGAATCCAATTATTCTTACGGCATCCATATTCAATTTCATGTTCTTATTTATCAGTCTTCTTCCTCTGGTTGCCACTGGGGCCGGAAGCGCTTGTCGTCAACCTTATGTTTGGGCAGTCACCGGCAAATCTCTACAGAATTGTGGCGTAAAAGCCCTGTTAAAGAGCATTGAAATCGAATCTTTGAATGAAAGAATTCTTTGAAAACCTTTAGAATTTGTATGTTGTACCAAAGGGCACAAGAATGGGCAAAACCCGTTGGGAGGTCGAAATTCGGCCCGGCGAAAAGGTTGCACTTAACGGAACATCGAAACCGTATGTGCGAAGTTACTAAAGCTTAACCCCGATTACGAAACCGACGAGGCCGAGCGAATTTCGCCCCGACTGTCCCAATTCGGCCAGGAGATGGCCGCGATTAACAGGAAGCAGCTTGATCGTCGCGACCGAACAAAATGCTTGACTCAGGCATCTACAGCTTGATACACTGCCATTATGGATGGACGTCAGCTGCTTAGGGAACTCGTTCGTCAAATGATAAAGCTATGTGAGTTTAATCAGGCCCTCTCCTGAAGCGAAACGAAGCTGCTCGTTCGTCATATTGAAGAAAAGTGGCTTGTAAGTATGTCATGGTTAGCTAGTATTCTTTTAATAGTACAAACACGTAGATTTGGCGAGGTTACCCCTGGATATTTCCATCCGGCTATTACTACCGTTGACACTTTTCCCAACTTTCTTTCCTCGTTATTACACCCTGCTTTCCTAATTGGATTGGACGTTACAAATCGGGTACGCTGCTCATATCGTCACGCGGGATTTTATCCATCCCCAAGTCACTATTTATGGCAGACGATATTATAACTCGCACGTGGGCATGTGGGTAGGTGCGAGTGACTGCTAATTAAAAACAGACAGGATAAGGATGTTAATAAAGTGTAACAGTGTAAGGTTTGGTCATGGTAGCACCAGACCAGCCTCAGCCACCGCCCTATAAATAATATATATAACTCTAAGACCTGTTTCAAACGCTGATCGTGTTTAGAGAGGGAGCTTTAACAGACCCAAAAATAAACCAACGATTTTTAAAATAGATGGGAAATAATTTGGAAAATAATCTTCAGAGGTAAAACACACTAGGTCTTACCTTTATCCACTGTAACAAAGTCTACCTCCACCCTTTTTTATTACTATTATACAACTGAGCTATATCTTTCCGATTAATGTGAAGACGCAAATAATATAAAAGGTTGCTAACATTTGCTTCCATTTATTCATTGCAACTTCCTTTTCATTTTATTCTCACACAGACTTGATCCACTTTATTCTTATACAACTTTCAACACTTTCTGTTCCCTTTCTTTACCTACCTGCCTACCAATTACCAAAATGCAGTGGTTTCCTCTTGCTCTCCTGGCGGTCAACGCTTTTATTCCCAGTATTTATGCTATTCCCGGGGTACGTTACTCTAACGACGACGCAATATTTCAATTTATTAACTGTTTCTAATAATCATAGAAATTCTGCCAATGCCAAGGCAAACCAGGAAGTAATAAGGCCCAACTCGAAAGCGTAACGCAGGCATGCTGCCCAACGGTTACCTTTCCCAACTTTGATAAACCATTAAAGGGAACCTTTGACGGAAAGCTGAAACAATGCGATTACACCAACAATGTTCAGTTTGGTGTACTTGATGTATGTATATTCCTGGAAACAAAGGCCTAACGTTACACCGACATTTTCATATCTTGAACCGTGTCAAGTCTGACATAGAGAACAGATCAATGACGCTTCGAATGCGTTCGGTGCTTGTTGTCTGGCAACTGCGGGCAAGGCTTCTGGTTTCACTGGAAGTTGCCTTAACTCGCTTTTGTAAGTACGACTAAGCATTGACGACCAACGAGGTGGGCCGCCAGTACTACCTAGGGATATCGGGGGCAAAGGAAGGACTGAAAGCTGGAACGCGGGACGTTATAGGGAAGGACGGCTGGAGTTCTAGACGTTATAGGATTGAAAGAAGGTGGGCAGGATTACTTAACAACTACCTAGGCTTGGTCCCTTTGCTGTCTGTTGGGAACATTTAATCCACCTTCTTCCATCTTTTCCTAAGTAGCTGCGCCGCACTTTTAGGTCTTCTATCCCGAGTAAAAACTCCCTTCTTGTTCCCGTCCACACGGAATACAAAGCATGTAGAAGTTTGAAAGTCGGCAAAGTTCCAGACATGCTCACCCACGACGCCTTCGACCCGATCAAACACGCGATGGTTCATATCCAACACCTGACATTGGTACTCCTCACTCCACGGCACATCCCCAACCGTGTGCAGCCCCGCCAGCGTATCGGCACCATACTCGGACATAATCATGGGCTTGTCGTACTTGTCCGTCCAGCCCTTCAATTCGTCCTCGAGCGCGGCCTCGGCGCTTTCCAAGTCGCCTGTGTGGATGTACCAGCCGTAGTAGCGGTTCAGGCACAGGACGTCGAATAAATCCGAAATTAGACACTTGCCCCGTGACGCTTGCACCTCGTTGGCGAAGCAAACAGGCCGTGTTGGGTCGAGTTGTCGCACCAGTGAGACAAGCGGCGCAAAATATTCGCGAGCCCCAGCCTCATGGGCTGACGGCTCGTTGGCGACGGTCCACATAATCACCGACGGGTGGTGCTGGTCGCGCGCCACCAGTTCCCGAATTGCCTGTTCATGCGCCAGTCTAGTTTTGAGACTGATAGTGTCTGGCGAATAAGTGGGCGTTTTGGCCGCGCCGTGAAGGCCCGCCACTATGGAAAGGTTAAGCCCGACGGCGGCGGTCTCGTCGATGACGACGATGCCGTGGCGGTCGGCGAACTCATATACCTCCTCGGCGTAAGGGTAATGGGCTGTGCGAAACGAGTTTGCGCCGAGCCAGTCTAGCAGTTGGAAGTCGTGCACCATGTAGGCCGGGTCGTGGCCCTTGCCTCGGATAGGGGTGTCCTCGTGTTTCCCGAAACCCGTGAAGTAGAAGGGTTTGTTGTTGACAAGAAATTGTTTTCCGACTACCCTGACCGTCCGTATGCCAATGCTGAGGTTGTACGTATCAAGGACTTTTGTGCTGCCCTCTTCTTCGTTGGGTAGCAGGAGCTGTGCCCGCAGCTGGTACAAATAAGCTGCACCGGGCTGCCAGAGGTGGACCGACTCGATGGACATGGTGCCTTTTGTTCCAGAGGCCTGAGCGACGACTTGGTCATCCTCGTCAATAATCTGAACCCCGTATTTGAGATTCCCCATTGTTGTCGTTGGCGATGGTAAACTGGACACAAGTTCGAAGTCAACAAAGCCAGATTTCCCGTCATCAGATACGCGCGTAACGGCGGAGATCTGGGTGATGAATATGTCTGGAACGCAGTACATCCAAACAGACCGCGCTAGGCCTGAATAGTTGAAAAAGTCATGCTGGTAATGTTGCTTGCGCCGGCCATTCTTAAGCGTCTCGATCCTACCCGGAGGGATGGTATGCCAGCTCAACTCGTTGTTGACTGCCACCGTCAGCCGGAAAGATTGTCCTGGAGCTACAAGGTTCGTCACCTCGGCTTCGAAGGGGGTGTAGCCGCCGGTGTGGTCAGCGACCAGGGTGTCATTGACGTAAACTCGGCCTCTATGGGTGGCAGCGTCAAAGCGTAAGAACAACCGCCTGCCGGCCCAGCCAGGCGGCGTGGTGGCCTGTCTTTGGTAGTACACCCAGCCAACGTGGTCTCTTATTTTGGGGTCGACAAAGATGTCGTTGTAGCTGGCCGGGACTGGGATTTGGAGTTTGGGCAACAAGCGTTGTGTCCACGGCGCATCGACCTCGATGTCTGTATGTGTGGCGAGGGCGAAATTCCACACACCATCTAGGGATATGAGCTCTCGGACGTCGTTTCCTTGAGGTTTAAGCATTCTGTTTTGTTTCTTAATCAACCGGGCTAGGTGCAAGTTCTTCGGGGCTATCCAAGCCAGTGTTTCTGAGAATGAAGAATGACTGCAACAGTCGGTCCAACAACCCCAACCGCCCTGAGAAAAACTGGTTCAAACCTTCGGAAAAGTGTCGGGACTTCACCGGAACAACATCGGGTATCCCTTCGTTTGAGATGGCTTAATCCAGCTAGGTATATGTTGTATTTCTCTTTGCCCCTCTTATGGGGATAATAGCTGAGGCGGGGAAACCGGTTGTTCAAGTGATATTATGTGGGGGCTTGCGGGGAAATTCTGGGGTAGCAGCCTCCCATTAAATGAGTGGATTATATTATTGTTACACTGTGATTGTTTTCCTCAGCCACCCTCAATCTCATCATCATGTCGCCCACTGAAGTAACTACGTAACAGCACGAAGGCTTGATAGCAACGGAAATTGATATTAAAGTATCTCGGCACCATGTCGGTTTCGACTCCATATGACGTGTGTGTGTGTTGGGGGGGGCCTTTCCGTCACAGTAATTAGTATTGAATCCTGCCTTTCTCAGGGTGCTGGAGAAAGGAGCCCTAACTGAGGCACAAGAGCACCCACTTTTTGAGCAGCGGGGAGGGGGGGGTAAGGTACGATGCTACCAAGGTAGTTTATGGATCCGATCATTGGTAGACCCCCTCTTGAGCCAGCCCAGAATCCAGACTCCATGTACACATCAAAGTTCCATATATATAACAGAGTTTTATACATTTCAACTTACCCCCCTCAGTGGCTTTCGCTCCAGTTCTCCTTCCCCTGGAGCCAGCTGATTGCCTTCAGGTTCACGGTCAAAACTACTCCTACATTCCGCCGCCAATAGTTGTGTTGACTATGGACAAGCCGAACCAGACAGACCATAAGACCCGCGAGGCCGGGGATGTTCCAAGAGCCCAGAAATTGGAAGAGGTGTCTGAGAAGGCCACACAATCCGACGCTGTGCTCATCTCGGCCTTTGCAGGTTTGACACGAGGAGCTTGTATTCGGAAGTTTTGGAGACTTTACATCACGAGCCTGTCTGTGTCCATTGCAGGAATGTAAGCAAAAAGAATAAAGAAATGCGACAGTAATGGAATCCTCAGTGTAGGTCTCTTATTAACTCTCAGGACGGAAAAAAAGGTACGCTGGCTATGCCAATTCAGTCGTTGGGAGCATCGTCGTCAATAAAGGCTTTATTCAGCAGTATGCCACATTGAGAGACCCCAAGACGGGATCACCCGCTCTCGACGCAAACCATATCTCCCTCTGGGGCGCCTTGTATTTTGTCACCGCCATCGCAATCCAGTTCATTGCACCCCATACTGCAGACCGCTTTGGACGAAAATTTAATATGTGGGGCCTCACCTTTTTCCTCACGTTGGTATGTTCCATTTCTTTCTTGACATTCCGTTACACCTCCTCGTCACACCAACAAAAGTAACAAAAAAAACAATCCAGTCCATCGTGATCGCTGTAATCTCCACCAACTGGGTCGTCCTGCTCGTCTCTCGCCTCGTCGCAGGCTGTGCTGGTGGACTGATCGGCACCTCGGTAATGGTCTACATGTCTGAGGTGGCCCTACCCCAGTTCCGCGGCGCCCTGCTCGCCAGCTTCTCTCTTGCCTTCTCCCTCGGTCAGGTATTCCTCGCAGTAGCACTGAAGACTCTCCAAGACACCACGCCGCTACGCTTCCGCAATATCTTTTACTCCGAGTTCGTCTTCTTCGGCCTGTGGATCCTGCCCATGCTTTACCTGCCCGAATCGCCCGTCTGGCTAGCCACCAAAGGGCGCCACGACGAGGCCAAGAGATCGTTGCGCAAATTGGTGGGTGGAAAGGTGGACGGGTACGACATTGAGCACGAATATGCCGTCCTTAAGCAGGAGGTCGAGCAGTCTATCCAGCTGTCAGAGACACACGGCGGCGAGAGCGATTGGAAAGCCATGGTGGCGCCGCTGAACTTGAAGCGCGCGCTTATCTCGACGCTGCCATTCACGTATCAGAACATCGTTGGGGTCCCGCTAATGTTTGGCTATACAACCTATTTCTTTTCTCTCGCCAACGTCTCGGACCCTTTTCTCGGGAAGCTCATCATCAATATCGTCCTGCTCTTGGGCATTGTTACGTCCTTTTACTTTGTTGACACCGTTGGACGCCGGACACTCGTTCTAGGGGGCGGTTTCGGAATGGGTATAATATGCCTAATTGTGGGCGGTCTGGGATTCATGCGTGCTACTGATGCGTCTGGGCCAGTCTTGATTGCACTCTGCTCCATTTGGACATTTTTATACGCGAATTCTTTAGCACCTATTGGCAAGTTCTACATGGCCTGTGCTTTGCTACGTTCTGCACTTCCAAGAAAGAGAAAATGCTTGCTAAAACCTCTTGTGGCGCGGCAGGATGGATTTCACTGGTCGAGATTTCAAGTCCCAAGCTCCGAGCCAAGACGGCATCCTTGGCAGTAATGGTTCAATACCTAACGGGCATTCTCTTTGTAAGTCGCAGGCTTCTTTACCTCGATTTCTCAGGCCCTCAAACCAGACTGACCGACTGGTCCTCCAAAAAGAACTACACCACGCCATTGATGCTGTCGGCGCAGTATGCTGGCTGGGGTCAAAAGATCGGCCTATTCTTTGGTGGACTTACGCTCCTATACCTCATTCCTTGCGTGCTACTCTTCCCTGAAACAAAGGGCAGATCTTACCACGAGCTAGATGAACTCTTTGAGCTTGGGGTTCCGGCCTGGAAATTTGCCAAAACCAAAACCACGCAGCAAATCGAAAGGGAAGATGCGCGGGGCGACTAGTGGTACACTGTGGCGTTGTTGGGGTCATTTTGCTATTTTCCTCGGTAGGATTAGTTGGAGTCCAGGACTGTATAATACAAGTAGGAATGGCAATGGAACTGTTGGGACAGATGTAGGGTGTCCGTAGCCATTAATCGTCGAGCTAGTAAACCAAAGAAGCAGCAGGTCTCTGCGACCGTAAAGCTCCTTTTGTAGGCGACCTAACTCTTTCTTATCTATCAATAAGGAATACCTACGCCAGTACAATGTTACTAGGGACCGACTGTCTAAGGTGCAAATCACTAGTCTAATAGCTGTGTTCTTTTGCCCTATTTCAATTGGTACATCTTTTAGCTTTTCATAAATGCCGCTTGTTAGGCTGTTAACATCGGAGCCCGCATCAGTTCGGTAGACCTCTAACCAACCGCACAGCCACCCAGGGATACAAATACCCTTTCTGCCACCAGTTCTGGCTGATTATTGTAGTGTTAGCCGGCGTCATTAAATAGTCACCACAAGTTGTAAAATGAGACCGTAAACTTACAAGCTTTTGCGTCCCGAGATACGAGGAGGTAAAGCCCAACTCCCACCGGTAATGGCCATGTGTTTCTCGTCCATGAAGTCGTCTTGGTTGGCCTTAGTAAAGAACGTATACAAACAGGGAGAAGTTCCAAACGCAATAGAAAGGACTCACAACTGTAGCCGTGGTATATACCCATGGGCTTAAAGTTGGGCTGCGGCGCGAACAGCGAGCTCGTCCACTCCCAGGCGCCACCGAGGTCGCCGAGGCCGCAAAGCTCGCCGCCGCGGTGCGTGATGGGCAAGGGGTGGAAGTTTTGCAGCCCGACGTTGGCGCCGGTCAGATCAGTGAATATGGCCTCGGGGTCCGTGTGCATCTGCTTATTCTTGACGTTGGCGGGCCCGCGCGTAGTGGTGGCGGTCTCACGCCCTTGTCTATTCTTTCTCTGCTTGTCGGCGAACTCATGGATGCTCCGCACCTCATGCATCGTCGGGATTCGCACGCCGCCGCCAACCCAGTTCGCGTAGCTCGACGCGTCGTTATAGCAGAGCGTTGCCGGCCAGTCGAGTGCGTGGGCGAGCGGGATGGGACCCCAGACTGTCCGGATGCCGTGGCTGGCGATGAACGACTTGACTGAGTCTTGTGAATGGGCGCTGCGGTGGAGGTCGGAGCTGCGACCTTTCAGATGCCCGTTGAGGGGCTTCTCACTGTAGCCATCGGGTGCGGATCCGTTGAGGGCTTTGATCGCGTTACCGTTGGAACTGTCGAGGGACCCATTGATTTTACCCTTTGATGGCTCGCTGAGGGATCTGGCAGCATAGCCGTTACCATATGTTCCGATGAGTGAGCTGTTTGAGTGGAGATCAAACTCGTTCAGCGGTCCGTCAGGTTGGTTGTACAAGAACCCATTGAGGGGCTTGACGGCATGGTCATCGGCCTGATTATCTATAGCAGGATCCATGTGCACCCAGGTGGCGGGGAAACTATCCTGCCTTCCAGAGTCAACCAAGTAGATGACATACTCGCCAACGCTGACTGGGCGGGCCTGCGCCTCGAAGCTCCCGACTTGGACGTCGTAGGGCTCTCGTTCATTGTCCCACGCGAAATATCGATCAGGGCCGTCGTCACTCTCAGGATCTTCAAAGCCGATGGTTAGCCCCTGCTGTGGGATGTTAAACCACTGATTTTGGACCCTCCGGGAGACGGCAAGCTGGGCCATCTTTTCAAAGTCCGGTCGTGGTACGCCAGGAGGAGGCTTGATGTTGGGGCTCAGGAGAGACATGTAAAGAAACGTCTCTAGGTGCAAGCCTGGACTCGTGGTGGTTTCGGTTTAATTTCGTAAAGGGGCTTAGCTTTCCATGATCCACTCCAAGGTAATCACTCTAAAATTGACATGACTCACCCTCGTGCTCAAACCCTATCCAGAGGGCTCTCCCAACACATCTGCTTTTGTACGCCAAGCCATTTTCGTACAGGGACTTGATGCGTAACTTGACCTTCTCTCGGTAGTCCAGCATCTCGTCAAGATCCGGCCAGACTTTTGGCAGTTCGCTGTGATCATGACACTGCGTGGGATCATCAACGTCAGGGTCGATTCCCCGTTCAAAGAACTGGGCATACGAGGAAGGTTCAGTGAGGGCTTTGCCTGTGGCCCTACTGAGATGAATGTCCTCGCTGAAAAGGGACCAATCGTATTGGTTAATCTTGGTACGTTTGGGTATCTTGGACGATAGATTAATACCGCGCGGGGGGAACACACAATGTTGGTATGTGACCAATGTAAAACTTGAGAGGATTTCTCAGGGATATGGGCTGCTCCATCAAAGCCTCGGGCGGGAACATTTGCGTAGTCACACAGTCCCATGCCTTCCACATAATCTCCCATTCCTCCATGGAAGGCACTGGCGCGGCAGCATACTCCTTGACTTTCAAGGGGAAGGCGTAGGGGTTGGGTTTGGAAGCCATTTCAGACAAGAGAGAAGAGTAGATTTATTGTTTGAAAACAAGGACAATTTAAAGGATGGAGTTTTTTTGCGGTTCAACTCGATTGCGGTTGACCGAAGACACTCCATGGTTTGGACGAGTCAGCAGTTATAGCTCTTTAATATCCCTTTCCCTGGTACTTGTTACAATCTAAGCCCACGGCTTGCCCAACTTGACTCTATCTACGGGCCCGGTGAACAAAGGTACTCAGGAGGACCGCAATCTTACGATCAGGTTCTGACTTTCCCCTATTTGAAAACTTGAGGCCTCCGTGCCATGGGCAACTTGGGGTCAAGACTGACGCGTATAGTATCATGACGGCAGTTGATCCCCTCGGAGTATGTTGAAGGATTCGATATCACACCCTCCTCGAGACTTGTTTCCCCAATAAGAAGGAGCATATGCTCCCTGATCCCTTTGTCACGAAACCCTGACCTGGCCTCATCTAAGCGCCGACCATTTTTTTAGCCAACCTCCCAAGCCAATAATTTTGATCCGTTTGGTGCGGCTAAAGGATTGGCATATTTCCCAGCATTATGCGGTTTCAAAAGTCTAGGTATTAAGCTCGAATAAAACCGTTACACATGCAGAGATGAAAATTCACAACTGCTCTAGCCACTAAAATTGCTCCAGAGACAACGTTACAGAGATAACAGAGCATGTCTTCACGCATGTAAGATTGTGATGACTGAGAGGAAGCCATTCCCGAGATAGACGACTGCATTCGAGAAGTTGGATTACCCCGATCCCACCCTCGGGCCGCAAGGGAGTTCGTCTGTCAGGGGTGCAAAATACTGGGTGCATATCCGATAGCCGCGGTGTGTTCGGCCGGGCCTTTGAATCCAAGACCAATATCTAGGCTGTGTAACCCCCGACGGCCGGTACCAGAACGGGGCTCGGATCCCTCGATATCAGGGTCCAGAGGCCCGATATCCGTCCCAAGTGTTAGGGGTCCAGATATTGCTTTTTGCTCGGCGATATCTAGCCACGGCATATGCATGCTGACATGCCTCGAACGCGGGGCTGGCGTGATTAAGGTGAATCTAGATTCCAGAACTTGGTGGTCAAGCCAACCTCCGACAATCCGCAAACTAGTTTTCAGGGTCTATTGGGTTTCCCATCTAAATCTTGTCAACTTTGCATCAAGTCTATGGAAAGAGTCCTCGCCTTACTCGTATCCTTAAGAACCCTCGTCCAGTCCCTTTCAGTTTCCAACCCGACTTGCCAAATGTCACTCATCCGTCACTATCACCTAAGCTTTTCTCTTGATCAAGAAAAGGTAGATCAACAGCCCCTGACACACCAACTTCACATCAAACTCAATAGACTCCTTGCTATATACACCTTAGTCATCATGGCCCCTTCCGTGCTTATCCAGGAAGCCCCCGAGGCAGTGAAGCTGCACTCATTTGCTCAGCACCCCACCATGAAGAAGCACGTCGTCAGTGAGGACAAGGCGGCGATGCTCCCTGCCTGGGTGAACCCCGACCTCGACCGCCTTATGGTGGTCAAGACGGCCGGCGGATCATTCCGGTCCTGGGCCGAGTCCCTAGTCGACCTGCCGGCCGGTGCCATGTTTGGCCGCATCACAGGCGTGACTGCCGTGTCTCCCCCGTCGTACAGCACCACGCAGGCGGGACGAGACTTGCACGTGGAGCTCAACTCCAAAATTCATTTTGTGAACCATTCTTGCGCGTAGGTGCTCTTTGGAAATTCCATGTCTCTATTTATTGGGAGTTTCTGCATCTCGTTGTTAACAAACAGATACGTCGTATAATCCAGCCCCAGTCTCGAATGGGACATGGAACGCATGGAGATGCGCGTCAACCGCGACCGCCCCCTCAAGAAGGGCGACATGCTCTCCTTCTTTTACCCGAGCACCGAGTGGATCCTGGCCCAGCCCTTTGATTGCTGGTGCGGAGCCGGAGAGGATAAGTGCTTTGGGCGCATTGAGGGAGCCGGCAAGATGGACCCCGCGAGACTCAAAGAGTACTGGCTCAACGGATACATCGAGGAAATGCTGAAGGAAAAGGTACGGGCCGAGGCGCTGTAAGACGGCGGTACTTTCTTTTCTAGCCTAGCTTGTGTAGTGGCTCTCGAGCCTGGCCTATAGTTTGAGCATAAACACACCCAAGCTTTCCCCACACAATATGCATTGCTTAATAATTTTCAATGACTGTGAGTGGTTGGCTGGATGCGACTTGGTGTGTCCACATCCTCTTGTCCTTTTTCCCCCTTTTCTTTTGTGTGTAATTCACCACCCTAAAACGACGTCATAGTTCAACCAGGCTTTTCTCTTGGGAACTAAAGAGTCTCTTGGATCCAAAAGCTTATGGGACGACCTGTGATGAAGATCTTGTTTCCATTAAGCCATAATTTTCTCCCCTGTCTCGTAAGATTGTGAATTTTGCAATGTTTCCCCCGCAAAGATTTGCAGCACTATCGTGGCACAGTCTATCGGCGGGCCTGGCCAACCCCCCGCAAAATCACACATGCATTGCATACCGTTTAATTAGCACTAAAGAACAGGGTTGCTACCAAAGATGAAGGCCCACCTAGCCTGACATAGTTTAGCGTGTTATTAATCACATCCGGAGGTTTTACTCCGCTTCACCCTGATCCACTGCGTCAGCAGCCTCAATCACATCTGATATCAATTGCAGTATTACAACCATGACAAAATGTCCAGGCTTGTGATTTTTTCTGCATCTCAAAGTCTGCACGTAGCCTGTAGGACACTGCATCCTTCCGTAAAAGGGACAACCGGTGAAGGGGATTTATGATTTCTCGGTCAAATGAAGTAGCCTGATTGTTTCGTGCAACGCAAAAGCATCTACAAACAGCGTTGACTAGCTTGGTGAGTTACTGATTCCTGGTAAGCGGCAAGGGAGGCGGTTTCGACCAATAATTTCGACTTGATAAGGCCAGCCCTCGTTGTATCTGACATTGTGCAACCCCAAAATTCCTATTGATACGTTGCACGACCGAAACATACCAAGCGAATCCTGGTCGTCTTTCACCGGTTTCCTTTTCTCTGCATGTCTTGCTTGCGGCGTTAAGACTTGCCCCATCCGCCAGACCAGGCGCTCACGAACATCTCAGATCACCCTTAAAACTAGCTGCCTCACTGGTGACTCGGGTTAATAACTACGAAGTAAGCACCCCGCGTCTATTGCAAACCGATAGGTGGTCCGGAAAAAGTCTATTTTCCCGCCTCGTATCCAGACCGAGTCGCCGAAATACGCAGGTTGCATGCATCCGGGAAGAGGACAGAAAAGAAAAAAAAGACAATTGACCAGCAGCCTGACCTGCAAAGGTTTTGTGTTCAAGGCCGCATCTGCCCAATTTCGTCGCAATCCCCTCATCCCGTAGGGCTCTGACGTGATCAAGAGCCGCCCTTGTTCAGAAACAACAATCTGGTTGATAACGCACCACAGGGCTGATTGGAAAAGATAAGAAAAAAAAACGGTGAACAAAAGAAAAGGGGAAGAAGTACAAGAAAGAGATCGAAAGGAAACAAAACCCATCTGGCACCGACAGTTGTCTGCCGCAGGTCAAATGACAGACAGCAAAGAACCGTCCGCGATGAGTCAACTGCCCAACAATCTCTCCAGTACCCCCGAGTCGGAGGGAGCTATCCTAAACTCGGAGAATGACCAGGCTCAGCAGACATACGGCACCATCGGGGCACGACGCCCCGGCCCCGGGGTTCTGAAGCAGTCGTCCAAACAGCCACGGTCTGGATCCGATGTCTTTGCAAGGTCGTACACGGCCCGGGGCCAGTCGACGAGGGCTTTCACGGCGCCTGGTCCTCCCCGGGCCATGTCGACCGTGTCGACCATGTCGATAGGATCGAACCAGCTGCACGTGGGCTGGGTTAAGAAGGGCAAGGCGTACAGCATCATGACGTACCTGACCCTAGTCACCTTCATGACTAGCATCAGTACTGGGCTCATCACCACGGGCATCCCGACCATGGCGCGCGACCTGGATATCCCCCCGCATACCATGTACTGGCCCCTGTCCGTCTACAGCCTCACCACGGGCGCCTGCCTCATCGTGGCTGGGACACTGGCCGACGTCGTCGGCAGCAAGCGTGTCTTCCTGCTTGGGACCTTTCTGCTCTGCGGCTTTACCCTGGGCTGCGGCTTGGCCCGCACCGACATCCAGCTCACCATGTTCCGGGCCATGCAGGGCATCGCCGTGGCCATGTGTCTCCCGACCTCAGTCGGCATCCTCTGCAACACCATCGCGCCCGGCCGCTTGCGCAACCTGGCCTTTGCCTGTACGGGTCTCGGTCAGCCTCTCGGCTTCTCCGCCGGCCTGGTTCTCGGCGGTGTCTTTATTAATACCGTCGGCTGGCGGCCCGCTTGGTACTTTGCTGCCGCCACCATCTCCGTCTGCTTCCCCATTGGCTTATTCTTGCTGCCCACCGACAGCCTCCTGGTCAGACCGTCCTGGGAGCGGGTCCGCACCCAGGTAGATTGGCCCGGCGCAATAATCGAGTCGACTGCTTTTGCCATGCTGGCCTTTGTGCTGGTGCAGCTCTCCGAGGACCGCAGCTCCATCCGCACGCCAGTCGTGATCACCCTCCTTGTTATCAGCCTGTTGCTTATGCCGCTGTTTGTGTGGTGGATGAGGCACGCCGACAAACGCGGCCTGCCCGTGCTGATCCCCAATGGGCTGTGGCGGAGCATTACCTTCTCGAGCGTCTGCGTCATGGTTATGATGTCGTACGCCGTCATGCAGGTTTTGGAGCTGTATACGTCACTTTTCTTCCAAAAGGTGCAGCTTCTGGACCCCCTGCAGGCCTCCATCCGTCTGCTTCCATCCATGATCGTCGGCGCGGCTCTGAACCTGGTTATCGGCCTCTTCATCGACCGCGTCTCGGCCATGTGGCTCGTCTTTAGCACCTCCATACTCTGCGCCGGGTCGCCGCTAATCATGTCCCTAATTAGGCCCGAGTGGCCATATTGGTATGCTGCGTTTCCTGCGCAAATTCTACACCCNACGCAAAAGCATCTACAAACAGCGTTGACTAGCTTGGTGAGTTACTGATTCCTGGTAAGCGGCAAGGGAGGCGGTTTCGACCAATAATTTCGACTTGATAAGGCCAGCCCTCGTTGTATCTGACATTGTGCAACCCCAAAATTCCTATTGATACGTTGCACGACCGAAACATACCAAGCGAATCCTGGTCGTCTTTCACCGGTTTCCTTTTCTCTGCATGTCTTGCTTGCGGCGTTAAGACTTGCCCCATCCGCCAGACCAGGCGCTCACGAACATCTCAGATCACCCTTAAAACTAGCTGCCTCACTGGTGACTCGGGTTAATAACTACGAAGTAAGCACCCCGCGTCTATTGCAAACCGATAGGTGGTCCGGAAAAAGTCTATTTTCCCGCCTCGTATCCAGACCGAGTCGCCGAAATACGCAGGTTGCATGCATCCGGGAAGAGGACAG
Source organism: Pyricularia sp. CBS 133598 (assembly GCA_004337975.1). Taxonomy (NCBI): domain Eukaryota; kingdom Fungi; phylum Ascomycota; class Sordariomycetes; order Magnaporthales; family Pyriculariaceae; genus Pyricularia; species Pyricularia sp. CBS 133598. The sequence goes on along the minus strand of RRCJ01000041.1, from coordinate 7,812 downwards.
AAAAGAAAAAAAAGACAATTGACCAGCAGCCTGACCTGCAAAGGTTTTGTGTTCAAGGCCGCATCTGCCCAATTTCGTCGCAATCCCCTCATCCCGTAGGGCTCTGACGTGATCAAGAGCCGCCCTTGTTCAGAAACAACAATCTGGTTGATAACGCACCACAGGGCTGATTGGAAAAGATAAGAAAAAAAAACGGTGAACAAAAGAAAAGGGGAAGAAGTACAAGAAAGAGATCGAAAGGAAACAAAACCCATCTGGCACCGACAGTTGTCTGCCGCAGGTCAAATGACAGACAGCAAAGAACCGTCCGCGATGAGTCAACTGCCCAACAATCTCTCCAGTACCCCCGAGTCGGAGGGAGCTATCCTAAACTCGGAGAATGACCAGGCTCAGCAGACATACGGCACCATCGGGGCACGACGCCCCGGCCCCGGGGTTCTGAAGCAGTCGTCCAAACAGCCACGGTCTGGATCCGATGTCTTTGCAAGGTCGTACACGGCCCGGGGCCAGTCGACGAGGGCTTTCACGGCGCCTGGTCCTCCCCGGGCCATGTCGACCGTGTCGACCATGTCGATAGGATCGAACCAGCTGCACGTGGGCTGGGTTAAGAAGGGCAAGGCGTACAGCATCATGACGTACCTGACCCTAGTCACCTTCATGACTAGCATCAGTACTGGGCTCATCACCACGGGCATCCCGACCATGGCGCGCGACCTGGATATCCCCCCGCATACCATGTACTGGCCCCTGTCCGTCTACAGCCTCACCACGGGCGCCTGCCTCATCGTGGCTGGGACACTGGCCGACGTCGTCGGCAGCAAGCGTGTCTTCCTGCTTGGGACCTTTCTGCTCTGCGGCTTTACCCTGGGCTGCGGCTTGGCCCGCACCGACATCCAGCTCACCATGTTCCGGGCCATGCAGGGCATCGCCGTGGCCATGTGTCTCCCGACCTCAGTCGGCATCCTCTGCAACACCATCGCGCCCGGCCGCTTGCGCAACCTGGCCTTTGCCTGTACGGGTCTCGGTCAGCCTCTCGGCTTCTCCGCCGGCCTGGTTCTCGGCGGTGTCTTTATTAATACCGTCGGCTGGCGGCCCGCTTGGTACTTTGCTGCCGCCACCATCTCCGTCTGCTTCCCCATTGGCTTATTCTTGCTGCCCACCGACAGCCTCCTGGTCAGACCGTCCTGGGAGCGGGTCCGCACCCAGGTAGATTGGCCCGGCGCAATAATCGAGTCGACTGCTTTTGCCATGCTGGCCTTTGTGCTGGTGCAGCTCTCCGAGGACCGCAGCTCCATCCGCACGCCAGTCGTGATCACCCTCCTTGTTATCAGCCTGTTGCTTATGCCGCTGTTTGTGTGGTGGATGAGGCACGCCGACAAACGCGGCCTGCCCGTGCTGATCCCCAATGGGCTGTGGCGGAGCATTACCTTCTCGAGCGTCTGCGTCATGGTTATGATGTCGTACGCCGTCATGCAGGTTTTGGAGCTGTATACGTCACTTTTCTTCCAAAAGGTGCAGCTTCTGGACCCCCTGCAGGCCTCCATCCGTCTGCTTCCATCCATGATCGTCGGCGCGGCTCTGAACCTGGTTATCGGCCTCTTCATCGACCGCGTCTCGGCCATGTGGCTCGTCTTTAGCACCTCCATACTCTGCGCCGGGTCGCCGCTAATCATGTCCCTAATTAGGCCCGAGTGGCCATATTGGTATGCTGCGTTTCCTGCGCAAATTCTACACCCGGTAAGTTTTACGGCTTCTTCCACCTGCCAAATCTCGTCTATTAAAATCCCTTTCGTTCACATGGCTAACAAAACACTCCTCCAAACCAGCTCTCCGCCGACGTGCTCTTCTGCGTCGGCCTTATCGTAATTAGCCAGGTTTTTACCGAGGATACTAAAGCGCTTGCGGGTGCCGTGTTCAACACGGTCGCGCAGTTCGGCACGGCCCTGGGCCTGGCTGCCATTGGTATTATCGCCGACAGCGTGACGGAACACTCACGCTTTGACGAGAAGGAGAGCGCCGAGGCCCTATTCGAGGGTTATAAGGCTGCATTTTGGTCCGCCTTTGCTTTAACCCTCGCCATCGCCGTCGTCTCGGTCGTCGGGCTGCGTAAAGTCGGGTCTGCGAACGATGTCAGGGAGGGAGGGGGAGTCGACGGGTCGACTTAGGAGAGCTTTTTTTATCGGGATGGGAAATGTGCGATTGGGGTCCCGCGGACGGTTAAAGGAGAAGGTGGTTGGGTTTTCTTATATTTAATTAAAATACATTAAATGCTTGTTTATTCCTCACTACGTTGATTACAAGGCAAATGATCAAGTTTATTCCCGAATTTAATTGTTGGAAAAATGTAAAGCTTGTAAAAAAGTAATATAGGTGAGGTTCTTGCCCCGGTAACGTATTTTGTGTGCAAAAATAGTTAAATTTATTTATTTATTAATCTACGCCGTTAAGTCCATAGGGATATTCGGTGCTTTTATTTAATCTTATATAAAGGGAAAACCGTGCCCGGGCAAAAGCTAACCTGGGGTCGGTATTATTTCGGATCGGAGAAAAACCTTCGCCTTGTAACATTCCATTGAAGTTCGTTAATTTCGGGTAGAATTAATTCCGCCGTGATGGAATCCATTGTACCAAAAAAGGGAATTAGCTACCGAACTGTTTCCGGTTAGGTTGTAAAATAAAACCGCGGCGAAACCGGAAATGGTTTTTTTCACTTTTTTCCAGGATAAAAAATGTGAAAGTTATAAAGTAGGGAAGGAATTCTAGAGGAAAATTTAAACGAGTTAAAAAGTTGGAAGTTGCACGTTGGAAAATAATTTAATTGTGACATAGCTTTATCTTGCAAAAATATTTATTAAAGCTGACCATTTCAGGTAAATCTTTTCGTTCCTAACGGGCTATTACGTCTTTTTTACATTTTAAATATTTTTTATTTTTACCGCTTTACTAATAATATTATTATTATTTAGTTTTCACTTATTCGTGCAATGTTAATATATTTTCATGCGCATAATTCTTTACTTTATATCATAAAGCAATAAAAATATATATATATATGTCTAACTCATATTAAATATATTATTAATCCAACGGTATAAATGATTGCTATAGTGGTAGGGGTAAGAATCTATCTCCTAGTACAGTGGCCGCTGGCCGGTGTGAATTTTATGGGCTTTGCCGGCGTTAGTAAAAATTTCAAACAAATAAAAATAATTTAGGTACTTGATAATTCCGGCGAACAGTTTAATTAATAAAGGCTTACGCTTTTACATACGGTGTCAAGGGGGGGACTTTAGCCTGCTACTGTGGTAACGCATAGTATATAAATATATCCTAGTTTGCTATTATAAACTTCATGTTTGTTTTACATATATAAACTTAAGCGTGGAAGAAAATTACTTTTTACATTCTAAATAAAAGATAATATGATAACTGTTAACACCTGTTAGATAATAAATATTTGTTAGTTCGAAAAGTAAATAACCTGGATGTACATTACCCCGCGCAGGACAATAACCCGCGCACTTTTCCGGTCAACCAAACTTTCAACTTTAAATATAATGTTAGCATTATATAATTTACTTTAATGCAATCGGAATTATATATTAAACATTTTTCCGTTTTCCTTGCAAATCCTCGCGTTGTAATTAAATTTGCCACAATTACCGCAACGCCGAACGACCGCTGGTATTTTATTATTACGATTTTCATTTTTACGTTTTTCCTGCTATATTTATCCATTAACGTTCTTTTATTTTATTAAAATTTAAATTTTTCCAACTATTGCTAATTTTTTTGGCGGATTTGTGTTTTTTTGGTTTTCCGTCGTTTATTAAACGTTTTGTTAATTTCCCGAAAATTACGGAATTTAATTTTAATAAATATAATTTTATATATTATTCCGTCCATATGTTTAACCAACGATTTAACTGTTTTAAAAATCGAAATCGGAAAATTATTTTAATAACGGTTAATTTGAATTTTTACAAACGTTAATTAACTAATAGCTTTTATTAAATTATAAAATGTTTGAAAAACCCAAATTTCGATAGTAGGGAAAAAAGTTTTTTAAATAACGGCGTTCGCAATTTAATATCCAATTTAAAAATAACAATTTCCGGGTTATAAAAAATAAACCCAATTTTTCGAAAACCCCCAACCATATTTTTTTTGTTATAAAATTTTTATGCGCGGTTATAAACCCCAAAAAAATTTAATTTTGTTAATACTGTTAATATAAACCCGGATAGAATTGTTAATTTTAACTGTACGCCTATTTAAAAACGTTAAAAATTCCGACGTTAAATAGCTAAATTAAATGGGATAAATAAACAGGTATATAAAATTGAATAATATTATAATTTTTACAATAACCCCCGAAATTAAAAAATTAATAATTACCGTACCCGTCGAATATTAATATTCGATATATATTTTTTATACGCGTTTTTATATAATAATCGAAATAATAAACCCAATCGAATCTTATATCGTTATTTATCCATTTATTAACAATTGTTTTAAAACGTTATAAATTAGGAAAACCGCCTTTTATATACCAATTCGCAAAATGGTGGACGTTTTTAACGATAAAATATAGGGATATATTGTAACCGTCGCTATTAATATAGCAAGTTACGGTCGTTTATTTTCGATTACCAGATTGTATTTTTTCCCTTTTTCCGCGTTTTTAAAACCCAATTATAACCATTTTAACGCAAATTTAACCTATTATAAAACCGGTTTCGTCGAAATTGTAAATGTCGCAATTTTAAATACCGTATTTAACCTTTATATTAATTACCAATCGAAACCAAACGTTTAACGCGTAAAAATTTTCGCAAAAAGCCTTTTAAAAATTGTAAACGCGAAAAAACGCGTTTTTAATTTTATACGTCGTTAAACGAAACGATTTACCCATTACGTCCCAATTGGGTACGCGTTCCGCGTTACGAAAAAATGGTCGGTTATTACGGTTATATCGGTAATTTAAAACGGAAACTTTCGGAAATCCAAATCCAATATATATTAAATAATTATTTTTTTTTCGTTTTCCGTTAATTTTAAACGCCTGAAACGATAATTGGCGAAAATAGTAACGTTTTTTATTTTGTCGCGGAATATTAATTCGGGTATATTATACGTTTTAACAGCGGTTTTTCGGTTTAATTTATTCGACGATTAAACAATTTTAATAGCCAAAAATATTTGGGACTTTTTTATATTAGCTGGCATTTTATGTTTGTTACGACCAAAGGGTTGGGCCGGTACCAGGAAGGCCAGGTGGGGTCGTGCCCCTCCTAACAATATTTGCCCAAAAAAGTTACCGACCGGTAAAATAAATATTACGTAAAAATAAAACCACGTAATAGCACGTAATTGTTAAAACAATTGATTTTAAACGGACAAAGGATAATTTTAAAAATTACAACCTAATTTCTGAAAACCCTGAAAAGTTTTTAAAATTAAAAACCTTTAAAAAAAAATCACATTTGGAATATAATTTATATAAAGCACGTTTATTACTATATAAATAAATTCGATTTTAGGATTGTTTAGCAGCAATTAAATTTTAGTTAATTTTAATATTTATTTAAAAACGATTATAATTTTACCCCTAATTATTAAAAACCCCAATTACCCAATTAAACGTTTAATTATTTTAACCCATTATATTTTATTATAAAAATAGGTTATTACGATATTTCAATCGTAATATTTTAATTGTTTTTATTCAGTATTTTGTTTTAAAATATACCGAATAATATCGCCGAAATAATATTTTTTAACAAAACTACTTTTTAAACCCCTTTTACTACTAATATTCCGACCAGCGCTAACGTTTTACGTTAAATGGTCGCGACGCTTTAAACCGAAAATCGACAATTTTAAAAACGAATAACCAAATAAATTAATCGAACTAATAGAAATTATGTTAAATATTTTTTACTATTATTATACAATAATATTATAGGTATATTGCAGGGATCTTTTACAAAAATCCGGGTATATTTTTATTTTAACGAGAATAATTTCGATAACGATATAAATAAAATTATTTACGCAATTTTGTTTTTAAAAAACGACGCGTTCGCCTGGTTCGAACCAATTTTACGAAATTACCTGGATTATAACGAGGAAAAAAACCGTAAAATTAAAACCAACCGCATTTTCGACGATTACGACAATTTCGAAAAATGTTTTAAAAAAGTATTCCGTAATTTAAATAAAAAACGTACGGTTAAACGTAAATTGGTGCGTTTTACCTAAATTAAATCGGTATTTAAATATACCAGTAAATTTCGACAAATTACCGCCAAACTATTATGGGGTAAAAAAACCCTAATAATACGTTTTTATACGGAATTTAAAAAAAAAGTTAAAAACGAATTGGTTAAAAAAAAACCAAATATATTAATAAAATATGTGGAGTTAACAGTTAAAATTAATAACCGATTATACGAACGGAAACTGGAACGACGCGAAAAACGCAATATATAGGGCCTAATTTTACGACAAACGAATATAAGACGCAAATATTAATACCCTAAACCGTTTCGTTAATATAATACCGCGTATGGTATATATAGCGAATTTATAAATTTAAACGCAATTTAGTACCGATAATTTCGCAAAAACCCCAAAAATGGAAAATGTTTTAAATGTAATAAACCGGAATATATCGCGCGAAATTATTCCGAGGTTTATAACGGTACCCCAGGATTTATTATTAATTTTAGGGGTAAAGTTAAAAGATTACCAAAATTTAATATTACTAACCAGAATTAACTATACTTTAACTAATATAATATAATAAAATAAAATAGACCACCTATTATAATGATAATTATATAATTTATAATAATTCCAAAACCGACGTAAATTAATATTTATAAAGACCCCGAAACGTTCGAGTTTTAACGGTAAAAAATCGAATATTTATTAGAATAAAATAACCAATGAATTTATACCTATAAAACGCCAAATTACCCGAATTTATAAATTCCGACGTTTTAGGAAAATTAAATACGGAATTATTAAAATAAATCCACCGTATTAAAATAACAAATTAATTATTAACCAAAAAATCAAATGACGATACAGGAAAAAATTCCAGCGATAAAAGAACGTAACCCCAAACATATATAATATAATAGGGGTTAACGACCCGTACAAATACGAAAAAAAAACAAATCGATTTATACCGGAACGACCAATTAATATAATTTCCAGGTTATATTTTAATCCAGCAAAAACGGGATTTTATAAAATATATAATACCGATATTTGGAAACCACCCCAAATTAAACACCGCACATCCAAAATATACCTACGTTTTTTAAGCAAAATGTTTTAAAAACAATTGCGGAATTTATTTAAACGAAAAAATTTACCACAATTTTTTCCCATAACGACGATTAATAACCGGAATTTACGAAATTTATATAATTTAAAAATTACCCAATTGGGAAATTAAAATTAAGTTTCGAAACGAATTAGCGGTTATTTTTATATTTAATAACAAATACCTTATAACGCATTACCACCAGTTTAATTTCCCATAGTACGAATATATTTGCAATATATATAAAATTCATATATTAACCAAAACCCAAAATTGGTACGTACGAAAATAATAATACCAGGTATTTATATTTATAACCAAAATCGTATAGGATCCGCAAATAAAAAACAAACAAATATTTACGAACGTATGTAAAATTGTTGGAATAATAGTCACTGCTATCGCACTTGGGCGTGTAAATGCACGCTGACTAGCATATATCACGTGCGATTCGAATTCCTAACTTCTCA
>RRCJ01000040.1:0-30531 GCA_004337975.1 Pyricularia sp. CBS 133598 | reverse complement strand
AGTGCAATCTGGTTACAGGAGGAAATGAAGGGGTGGTGCGGAGTTGTGGATGCCTGAGAAGTTAGGAATTCGAATCGCACGTGATATATGCTAGTCAGCGTGCATTTACACGCCCAAGTGCGATAGCAGTGACTATTATTCCAACATGGATAGTCGTTTTTTTTCCGATATTGGTTCCGGGGTTGGTTATTTTTTTTGTAAATACGCCATTTGTTTTGGTCGGTCCATCCGTGCTTTACGTTTCCTGTGTGAATTTTTCCAAACAGAAAATCGTTTAATAATTAAATGTTTTTTTTATTGGATTTGGCCTGTTGTCCAATTTATCCGGGGGTTGTTTTTCCTAAACCAGGGAATTTTTAAAATTATATTTTTTTTCTATTTCCGTAATATCCAAAATAATTTGTTTTTTTCGTTCGTAATTTTCCATCCAAAAATATACGGTTTTTGTTTCGATAGTGCCGTTCCCGTATAAAATTGCCTTTCCTTCCACGGTTTGCAATTGGTATGTGTCACGAAAGCGATCCCAAAAAGACAAGGCTGCAATATAGGGGCGATTCTATTCGAAAATCTAAAGCTAAGTGTAAAGGAAGAAGAAAGGTACGCAGTGCCAATCGCGTACACGCGCTTAAACGAACAAATAACAAATTCACCCTGGCGTTTTATCACGTAAAGTGGAGCTAATTACGGTTGGTAGTCGCCCAGGTACGCCATTCCGTAATATTACCCCCCGTCCGCCCCGCGAGCGGTTAAAACTTTTGCTGTATTTTATTCTGTTTTTACCGGCGACGTTGTAATTTGCTGGCTGTGCTGTTCCCCGTAACCGGAACGTTGTCGTACTCGTCGGGCGGGTCGAACCGATCCTCGAGGGCAGCCTTTTCCCAGGCCTTTAAACGTATGGGAGGGCCGGCCTTATCGGGGTAGGCGTTATGGTATTGTCGCAATTGCACAGCCGCGTTTTTAAATCTTTCCGCGTCGTAAAACTCCGGGTCGGGGTCCCAACCTTTCCACTGGACTTGGTATTAAAGCACACCTCGTAACACCCGCGAGGAAATTACCCGTTCGACTTCCCACTCCTTTTCGTTAATATCTTTTGACGCGTCGATTACCTCGCCTTCGGGCCTTTTTGCGGCTTATCCGTCCAATGGGTTACGTGGGTTTAACCGAAAACGGTCGGTATAAAATACGCGGCTTCCTTTCCAAAAGTTTGGTAATTTTAAATGGTAGAAATGCCCCCGCTTTTTTTTAATTATATAATTACATCTGGTTAACGGGTAGTTTAGTTTATCGTTAAGACGGTCCGTTACCCAATGTTTTTTAATAATGTAGACGGCGTTTCCTATTCCGAAATCGGGTTCCCGGCGGTGTTTATTAATTTGGTCGCATATTCGTTATTGCGCCATTTGGAGGTGGGTGCGTACCGCCTCCACGTAATTTTCGAGCTTTTTGGTAATCGTTTAAGTTTCGGTTTTTGTAAATCGTTTACGGGTAGGTAATCCCTTTAATTCGGTCCTTTGCGTCCAATCGAAATATATATGGGCCGGGTAACCGTTTCCAATCTCGAAAGGTGAAAATCCTCCGAAAGAGTTATGGGGTAACGTTGCCTGTACCAAATCGATTACGGGTATACGTTTGTCCCAATCGTTTTGGAAATAGTTAATATAAGGGCGCAATTTTTGGTCGATATAAACGTTTATAATCTCTGTTTGCCCTGCTGTTTGGAAGTGTCCGGCCGTCAAAAGCTTCCATTTAATTTGCAAGATTTTGGATATTTTATCGATTAAATCTAATACAAACTGCGGACTTTTGTCGGAAACGACTTTCGTGGGTAAAGTATAAACGCGGTAAGGACTTTCGTAGTATATTATGGCTGCGTTTTTTACGGTAGCCGTCCTTATATATGGAACGGCCCACGACCGTTTCGTTAGCGCATCGATTATTACAAATAGGTTATCGTTTCCCGATTTCGATTTGGGTATTAATTTAAAATTTACGACGATGGTGTTCCATTGTCGATCCGGTACGGGTAATGGTTGTAAAAGCCCAGGGGTTTTATTTTTCGGAACTTTGGCTGATCGATAGGAATAATTGGCGATATAACGGTCCACTATTCCGCTTATACCTGGTTACTAAAATTGTTGTGCCACCAAACGGCGGGTTTTATTGCGGCCAGGATGGGCCGTAGTAATAATCCTATAAACTTTACGAATTATTTTGGCGGGCCATTCCCCGTCGCCTGGGATCACCAATCTCCTTCGGTATAATACGTGTTTGTCGTGCAATAACGTCCAGTGCTTCTTTTCGGGGTTACGGGCCTTAATTCGGTACTGTTTTAGCAATAGTGAATGCTCGTTAGCCCTGAGCACCTTTTCAGCGAACAGCAGTTGTCCAGTTACGCCAATTGGTTCGATCGTTGCCAATAACATTCCGAAACCGCCATCGGTAACAGTTTACCAATATAAAAAAGGGTTAACTATATAAAGGTCGTCGCCAATATTGTCGACAGGACGGAAAATAGCTATATAACGTTTTGCTTCCTGACGTTCTTTTTGATTTTGTACATCCTTTACCTTGCGGGTCAAAATATCTGCCAGCACGTTTTCGCTGCTAGGGCGGTAAATAATTTTAAAATTATATTGGGAAAAGAAATCGGCCCAGGCCGTTTGCCGGGAATTAAATAACCGTTTCGTAGAAAAGTATTCCAAAGTTTTATAATTAGTAATCGCTACAAATTTCTTTTTGGTACCCATTAGTTTTGGTTTCCAGGTTTTTAGCGTTTTAACGATTGTTAGTAATTCCTTGTCGTGGATGGGGTAATTAAGTTCCGCCTGTTGCATAATTTCGGAAAAAAATGCGATCGGATGCCATTTTTGGGTGTTTGGGTTCTATTGTAGCAACGTTCCGGCCACTATTTTTCCGGACGCGTTAGTTTTTACCTTTGTTTCGCAATCCGTTTGGTAATGGCCAAGGACGGGTGCGGAAATTAACGCCTTTTTTAGGGTATTGAAAGCGACGCGGCAATATTCGTCCCATTAAAAAGGCACCGCTTTTTTCGTCAAATTCGTTAGCGGTTTGGCTACCCGGCTGTACTTTGGGACAAATTTTCTGTAAAAATTGCAAAACCCTAGGAAGGATTGCACTCCTTTTACGGTAATGGGTGGTACCTACTATTTTACGGCGGCTATTTTATTTGGGTCGACAACGACGCCTTTAGTGCCTATAATAAAACCTAGAAATCGTGTTTTTGTAACGTGGAACTCGCACTTTTTGATGTTAGCCTGAAGTCCAGCCTTTTTAAACCTTTCCAGGATTTACCGGACGTAAGTTTGGTATTCCTCCTCAATCTCGCTCCAAATCAAAATGTCGTCCATATAAACGGAATAGAAATCGTCCAAATATTCCATTAGGATTTCGTTAATAAATTTCTGGAACGTGGTCGGCCCGTTAATGAGACCAAAAGGTAATATATTATACCGGAAGGTCCCGTATCGGGTCCTAAAGGTTGTATAATCTCGATATTCCGGATTTATACGGATCCGGTGGAAAATTTGCCTAATATCGATTTTGGTAAAAAATCGAGCCTTGGAAATCCGGGCCAGTGTCTCCTCGATTAACGGTAAAGGACAGACGTCTTTTTTGGTAAGGGCGTTTAATTTTCGATAATCGACGCAAAACCGGAGTCCTCCATCGCCTTTTCGTGCGAACAGGATAGGGGCGGCCCACGGGGTCGATCCTGGTTTTATAAAACTTTTCTGGAGGTTCTCTTGGAGATATTTCCTGCAAACTTCCAACTCTTCCTCCGTTATTTTGTAAAATGGACTATATTCCAGTGTTTTGGGGTCACTTTCGAATTGTATATTATAGTTTAATCCCGGTTGAAAAGGCGGGACTTAATCGGATTTCATTTTATTAAATACGTTTAACAAGTCGTGGTAATGTTTTGGAACTTTTTTTAACAATATCGCCCGCAGGTTTCCGTCGTTATTAGGGAGCAGCCTTTCGGTATTTTTTTACCGCAGAACATCGTCGATTTCGTTTATCGAGGTACAATAAAGGACTAAATCCTTTTGCATTAAACGTATAAATTGTATAGCGCCTATTATAACGACATTTGTCTGTCGGTCTTTATACCAACCCACCGCGTTTTTTTTTAATATGTATTTTCCTTTGGTATCCTTTTGTATACGAAAGGAATCTTCGGCCTTTTTGGTCTTTTTCCTTTGGGTATAATTTAGGTTTGTTATTTTAACCTTTGGTTTCGGTAATTCGTAAAATTCCCGTTGCATTTCCTGTAAATTCGGATCGGCGTAAACTTCCCGGGGCGTAGGGATTTCCCAAGCTTATCCCGACCTGGCCAGCAGTTTTGCTTTCCGAAATATCGACGGAGGGCGTTCTGTCATTTTTTTTAAGGTTTGGATTCGTCGTTATATTATTCGTTATCGGGAGGCCGATTGATTTTTTTTTTCCAGGGCAGTATTTCGACGATCCGCGTCCGACTGATGTATAGGGTTTACAAACCCCGGATTTGGTGATTGGGTTATGTCGATATTTCGATAATATACCGCCAATAAAGGTAGGTTTTCCGGGAATTGGAACCGTCGGTAACGACAGTTAGTAAATATTCCGTGCTCCGCCAGGAAAAGTCGTCCCACGATTATTTTTTGTGGTATATTTAATACCAGCATCGGCGTTTCGCGGAATTTCCGGCCCTGTATTACAAAAATGGCCAATGCAATAATATCGATCTGTTGCGAGGTTTTTCCGTTATAGCCTCTAACCTTTTGGGGGTGGAAACCGACAATTTTAGGGGTTTTTAACGTTATATACAGTCGCCGAACCAGTTGTTTGCTGATAAAAACGTACCCATTTGCTCCGGTGTTAATTAAGGTACGAATGTTATAATTAAATCCATTTAGGGAAATGCTGGCCGCTATAAATATGGGGTCGCCGCCTAAATATTTACGTAAAAAATCGTAGGGTATCGGTTTTTTTAACAGCTTTTACTTTGCAGCGATTCTTTCTTTCAATTCGCATATTTCGGTGGTTGGCCACACCTTCCCTGGGAGGGAGTCCAATTTCCCCAGGGCAATCAGTTTTCCAATATAACGACGTCTTTTCCAAACATATCGGTACCCTTTTCATAATAGCTTGCAATAATTTGGTTAACTCGGTCCTCGGAAATGGTGGGGCGACCGGTGTTACCGTTGGGGCAATTCCTGCTAATGTGGCCCGGTTTACGGCATTGGAAACATTTACCTGCCCGGATAAATCCACGCATTTCTTCCACATTTAATTTACCTTTTTATCCTTCGTTAACAGCGTTTCCGGTAGTCCGGGTTGGTTTTCCAGCACGTGGAATAATAAACCCTCCTGTGGTTTTTTTAATCGAGGTGGTTTTGGTTTTATTTTTATTTTCGGTCCGCGAAACGTAGGCTTTGGTGAGGTTATAGGAAATACCATCGGCCGTACGGACGTAAACGTTAAACGAAACGTTGGTATCCTGGTGGTATATAACCATTGCGACTCGCAAATTGGTAGGTAGGCGGCGGTGCAATTCCCGCTTCCAGTTTCGTTTCGGAAGGCCGCTCTAACCTGCCAGTTTGACGAATTTGTTTTTAAAAATCATAAACTTGTCCTTCGTCGACATAATTAGCTTGTCCAATTCGTCCCGCGCTGTATTTTCGAGTTTGGTATCCTTGTATTCCTCGCGCAAATGGCCTATTATACCGTCGTACGTGGTAATTTGATCGGGGTGGGTATCGTTAAAGTAAAGGAGCAAGGTGTCGGCGGCGTTACCTCCGAAACGGGATTTAACGTAAGCGCGCTTATTTGCATCGGTGGGATAATACGCTCCGTCGAACAACAACTTATTTTCGATCCGGCGGTGCCAAATTTCGAAAATAACCTCGTTTTTGTCGGGGTTATTTGAGAATGTCGGAGGATCTTTTACGCGAAATTTGTGGTGCGAACCACCGGAACCGGTACCAATAGTAATCGCGGTAATTTCTCGTCGGGAACGGGTTTCGCGGAGCAGGCGCGAAATAGTGGCCTCGTTTTTTTATTTGGTATTGTTTAGTAAATCGATTTGGTCCTGCATATGGGCAATGCGATTTTCCAATTCGTTTATTATTATCTGGTGTTTTTCCTCGGAAAAAGGAGTTTCGTTAATTTTGCGTATCGGCCCATTAATATTTATTAATGGTAAAATTCGCTGGTCCCAATTATTTAACCGAACGGGTTCGTTGGTATCTTTTCGGGAATCGGTGGTTTCGTCCTCCCCCCTAATCGTTATAATATTTCCCACGCGCTCCCGGGTCGACGGGCGACGCTGGGCCCGTGTTCGTACCGTAGGTTGCTAACGTTGGCGCTTTGCGCGGGGGGGACCTGTCTCGGGGCGACCGTGGTCAAATTCGACCTTTTGCTTTCCCAACTGGGCGGTCGGCTGCCGTCCGGCGTCGTTTTTGGTTATTTCGGTATCGTGCCTTATAGGCGTTTTTGTTTTTTTTTCGGTATCGCGCCTTATAAACGTTCGTGTTTCTTTTTCGGTATCGTGAATATTATTATACCGTTCCCGGTAGCTAATTGGTTAAGCTTTAAATAATGTCACGAAAACGATCCCAAAAAAACAAGGCTGCAATATAGGGGCGATTTTATTCGAAAATTTAAAGCTAAGTGTAAAGGAAGAAAAAAGGCACGCAGTGCCAATCGCGTACACGCGCCTAAGCGAACAAATAACAAACTCACCCTGGCGTTTTGTCACGTGAGGTGGAGCTAGTCACGGTTGGCAGTCGCCCAGGCACGCCACTCCGTAACAGTATGGTTTTTTTTTATTACCAAAATATCCGTCGTTCTTTTACGATTTTTGGGGATATATAATTGTTTTGTGCTTTACTGTCGAAAAATGCTTATATAGGTTTGCTATTAAATCGTATATTGAAAAATATATGTTCGTGTTTTATTACCGTATTTTACGTAACGTTTAGGGTTTTTGTTTCCGTTCCTTTTTTCGCCGTCCGGTACCCTGTACCGTTTGGTTGTTTTAGTTTTTTAATTTGTTAGATTCGCGTTGTGGGTTTTTGGTTTTTTTATTTCGGGGCGTATAATTGCTTTTTATTTTGACCTGGTTAAATGGGTATTTTGTTGGTATTAGTATCCTGCGTACGTTCGTGGGTACCTGTTTATTTTTTATTTGCGGGTCCTATACGATTTTGGTTATGGGTGTAGGTACCTGGTGTTGTTGTTTTCGTTCATACCAATTTTGGGTTTTGGTTAGCATGTGGATTTTATATATATTGCGGGTATATTCGTACTATGGAAAATTGGGCTGGTGGTAATACGTTATGGGGTATTTGTCGCTAGGTGTAAAAATAACCGCTGGTTTGTTTCGGAATTTAATTTTAATTTCCCAATTGGGTAATTTTTGGATTATGTAAATTTCGTGGATTCCGGTCATTAGTCGTCGTCGTAGGAAAAAGTTGTGGTAAATTTTTTTGCTTAAATAAATTCCGCAGTTGTTTTTAAAGCATTTTGCCCAAAAAACGTGGGTATATTTTAGGTATGCGATATTTAATTTGAAATGGTTTCCAAATGTCGGTATTACCTATTCCGTAGGGTTTCGTTTTTATTATACCAAAATATAATTTGGGAATTGTACTAATTGGTTATTTCGGTATAAATCGATTTGTTCTTTTTTCGTATTTGTACGGGTTATTAGCCCCTATTATATTATATATATTTGGGGTCGCGTTTTTTTCGTCGCTGGAATTTTTTCCAATATTATCATTTAATTTTTTGGTTAATAATTAATTTATTATTTTAATACGGTAGGTTTGTCCCAATGGTTCCGTATCCGATTTTCCTCAGGCGTCCGAATCTGTAAATTCGAGTAATTTGGCGTTTTGTCGGTATAAATTAATTGGTTATTTTATTCCAATAGGTACTCGATTTCCTACCGCTAAAGTTCGAATACCTCGGGATTTTTGCGGGTACCAACCTGCGTCGATTTTGGAACTATTGTAAATTATACAATTGTCGTTATAATAGGTGGTTTAACTTATTATATTATATTAGTTAAGTTGTGTTTGGTTGTGGTTGGTGGTATTAAATCCTCGTAGTTTTTCGGGTTTACCCCTAAAATTAATGGTAAATTCCGGGGTACTGTTATATACCTCGGGACAATTTCGCGCGATATATTTTGGTTTATTGCATTTAAAATATTTACCACTTTTGGAGTTTTTGCGAGGCTGTCGGTGCTAAATTGCGTTTAGGTCTATAGGTCCGTTATATATACCGTACGCGGTATTATATTGGCGAAACGGTTTGGGGTGTTGGTATTTGCGTCCTATATTAATTTATCGCAAAATTGGGCCTTATACGTTACGTTTTTCGCGTCGTTCCAATTTTCGCTCGTATAGTCGGTTATTGATTTTAACCGCTAATTTTATATATTTTGTTAATATATTGGGTCGTTTTTTTTTAATCAGCTCGTTTTTAACCTTTTTTTTTAAATCCCGTATAAAAACGTACCATTAGGGCCTTTTTACCCCATGGTAGTTTAGCGGTGATTTGTCGAAATTTACTGGCATATTTGGATACCGATTTGGTTTGGGTAAGGCGTACTAATTTGCGTTTAACCGTACGTTCCTCGTCTGGGTTACCGAATGCTCCCCTGAGGTATTTTTCGAAATTGTCGTAATCGTCGAAAATGCGGTTGGTTTTAACTTTACGGTTTTTTTCCTTATTATAGTCCAAATAATTTCGCAAAATTGGTTCGAACCAGGCGAACGCGTCGCTTTTTAAAAACGAAGTTGCGTAAATAACCTTATCTGTATCGTTATCGAAATTATCCTCGTTAAAATAAAAATATACCCGGGTTCCTGTAAAAAATTCCTGCAAAATACCTGTAATGCTATCGTATAATAATAGTAAAAAATATTTGATATAGTTTTTATTAATTCGATTAATTTGTTCGGTTATTCGTTCCTGGAATTGTCGATTTTCGGTTTAAAACGTCGCGACTATTTAACGCAAAACGTTAACGCTGACCGGAACGTTGGTAATAAAGGGGGTTTAAAGGGTGGTTTTATTGGAAGATATTATCTCGGCGGTACTGCTCGGTATATTTTAAAATAAAATATTAAACAGGAACAATTAAAATGTGACGATTAAAATATCGTGGTAACCTGTTTTTATAATAAAATACAGTGGGTTAAAGCAATTGAGCGTTTGATTAGGTAATTGGGGTTTTTAATAACTGGGGTGAAATTATAATCGTTTTTAAGTAAACATTAAGGTTAATTAAAGTTTAATTACTGTTAAATAATCCTAAAATCGAATTTATTTATATGGTAATAAGGGTGCTTTATATAAATTATATTCCAAATGTAATTTCTTTTAATTTGTTTAATTTGTAATTCTCAACTAAGATTTTACAGATTATAGAAATCCATTCCCTTGGCCGTTACGTGGGGTTACGTAAGATTTCCTGGCCTTGCCTTTAAGTAATTGTTATTTTGCCGGTCGGTATTTTTTCTGGGCGAGTGTCGTTAGGAGGGGTGTGACCCCACCTGGCCTCTTTGGTACCGGCCCAATTATCTGGTCGTAACACTGTTTTTATGGTAAAGTACAGTGGGTTGAAGCAACTGAGCGTTTAATTGGGTAACTGGGGTTTTTAATAATTGGGGTAAAATTATAATTGTTCTCAAATAAATATTAAGGTTAACTAAAATTTAATTGCTGTTAAATAATTTTAAAATTAAATTTATTTACATAGTAACAAGCGTGTTTTAAATAGTCCGTTGTTCCGAGTAGTAATATATATAATATATTTTATAACCAATATATTATTCGCTTTAATATAATTAATATGCGATATATTAATCCTATCCCTTTTTTGGTATTACGTGTTATGACGTAATTTTATTTTTAGGTAATTTTTTCCCTGCCGGTCGGTATTCCTCTTTTTGGTACGTTGTTAAAAGGAATATAACCCCACCTGGTTTTTCTGGTACCGGCCCAACTATTTGGTTGTAATATCAGATTTCCTTTTTTTTGGCCAAATCCCTTTGGCCTTTAAATAATTTATATTTTTTTAATTTTTATTTCTGGTTTTATTTTTTTTTTTGCTAATTTTCCTGCGCTATATTTAATCGTGTAACCAAAATTCACGGTCGCGCATCCACCGTTTATCGCAACGATTTGTTTTTTGTGCTTTTTTTTTCGGCGGTCGAAATACCTTTTTATTTTGCCTGCGAATCGCAAAGGATTGCGAAATGCGCCGTATCTCCTCGAAATTTTTTTCGTTATATTAAATATATTCGTTTGGGTCGTTCGCGATACGACGTAATAGGTATTTCGCGGGAATAATTGCACAAAATCGCGGCCCAATATTCAAAACTCGAATTTAAATTGGAGGCGGCGGAAAAAAAAGTCCTTCGCCTGCGTAAACAAAAAAAAATATGGTTCGAAAAAATAATAAAAGCGGTTCGTCGCGGTATTAACAATTTGGAGGAATTGGATCGGGTGGAACGTAAAAAGGTAAAACAGGAAAAGCGGCGGCGATTAGCCGAAATCCTTCCTAAAATATCCCTGGAATCGCTTTTTCCGGATTCCAATTTTGTCTGGGATTCGATTTTCCCGATAAATCCTCTAAATCCTTCGTTGTTAAATAAAATAAATATTTTTACGCAACATTCCGTTAATAAATCGTTTCCTGGTATTTCCTATTTTATATTGCATACTAATAATTCCTCCATAAATTCGTCTGGTGGTATGGCTTCGAATCCCGGTCGGTTTTTAATTTTTAAAAATAGTAGGTGGTGCTTTTTTAAATCGTTTTTTCTTTTTTGGTTAAATTGCTCGCAAATCCAATTTTTAATAATATTGGCGAAACGGTTCCTGGCAATTTTAAAAATGGTTAAAAGGTTCCTAAATATTTTCTTTATATTTATAATTTTCCCATTTAACAAAATATTTTATTTTACCGTAATTTCGTTTATGGTCAAATATTCGTTTAACGTCGTAGGTTTGTTTTACGTCGATTTCGATCGTTTTTTATATATTGGTACCGTATAATACCGGCTCCAATAATAATACGTAAAATATGGGGTAAACTTTTATAATATTTGGTAATAACAATTTGTAATTGGTGTCGCTAATTTTTTTACTAATTTTAAAAAGTCCAAACTTTTTAAAATTGAATTTGCTGTTAAATCGTTGTATTTTAATATTGCGTCGAATAAAATAAACGCTATTTTTTTCCTCGAAAAATGGTCCCTTTATCCGATATTAATTGGCGTATTTTATTATTTTTTTTCGTACGAATTTAAATTTCTGCTGGAGTTTTTGGTATAATTGTCGTAATTCGCTCGTTTATTTATCGGTTCGCGGTACCGTAATCGTGGTTTTTAATTTTTAATACGTTATAAGGTTAAATTTATAATTGGTATAAAATAAGGTTATTTTGGTACTTTTGTTTTTTAAACTATTATAGGCGAATTGTGCTGTGGGTAATAATCGTACCCAATCGTTTTGTTTGTAATTTATATAATATTTCAGATACTGTTCCAGTATTTAATTGGTTTATTTTTTTTGTCCGTCTGTTTAAAGATGGAACGCTGTTAATAATTTATAATTTATTCCGAGTTATTCTATCAGAAACTTCCAAAATTTTAATGTAAAAAGCTTATTTTTATCCGTAACGATATTTTTTAAAAATCCGTAATTGTTAACAATTACTTGTAGAAATATATAGGCGATTTCCTCGGCGTTGTTACTTTTTTTATATGGTAGGAAATAGGCGTATTTAGTAAATTTGTCCATTATAACTAATATACTGTTATATTTCGTTTTTGTAAATAGTTTTTCCGAAAGTGGTAATTTAACGATAAAATCCATTGTAATAATTTACCAGGCCTTGCTAAAGGCTGGTAAAAGTTACAATAACCCGTAAGGTTTATATTTTGCGGACTTACTTTTGGCACAAAATTCGCAATCCTTAATAGCTTTTCGTACTTTTTATCGTATTTTTTGGAAAATATAATGTTATTTTAACCGTTTCCATATTTTGGAAATTCCTTGGTATCCGTGGGCTTTATTTCCGTGAATTTTCCGTATTTTTTTTAACGTAATCGCCGTATTTATTATTATCAGGTTTCGGTGCGCCGGTAAAAGGTTTCCGTTTTCGTCTGTCGTAAAAATAACCCGTGTTTTTTTTAATACTATATTTTCGTAATTTGATTTTTGGTTAAAAACGTCGGCCCTACTGTTTTTTATTCCTTTTCGGTAAATAATTCTAAAATGGAATTTTAACAGGAATTTTAACCATTTAATTTATCGTTTATTTAATATTTTACTAATGGTAAAATGGGTTAAATTTTTATGGTCCGTATAAATTAACACCTCGTATTTAATTCCGGATAACTGGGGTTTCCATTTTTCAAATGTTCGAACAATAGCCATAAATTCCTTATCGTATATTTGGTAATTAAATTTTGGTCCATGTAATTTTTATAAAAAAAAGGCGCAAAAATGCAACCTATTCTTTTTATTTCGTTGGTTAAATTATCCTCCGATCGCGTAATCGGATGCGTTAATTTCGATTTCGAAGGGTTTCGTTGGATTTAATATTTTGAAAATTGGTTTTCGTACTACTGCGTTTCGTAATTGTTCGAAAACCTATTGTATTTATTCCGTCCATTGGAATTTTAAATCCTTTTTAATTATATTGGTTAAAGGGGTGGCGATCGCGCCGTATTTTTTAAGGAATTTTCTGTAAAAATTCACGAATCCGAAAAATACCCGTACGTCCATTACGTTTTATGGTTGGGGTTATTTTTTTACGGCTTATATTTTCGAAACTTCCATCCTAATTTGTCCAGGAACGATGGTATATTTTGGGAAATTAATTTGTTTGCTGTAAAAAATGCATTTTTCGGGTTTAATTAAAAGTTTGACGTTTTGTAATTTTTGTAAAATTGTATGGACGTATTGCTTGTATTTTTCCAACGTTTTGGAAAAAATAAGGATATCGTCCAGATAAATAACGATAAAAATATTTAAATATTTTTTAAAAACGTAGTTAATTATAGTTTGGAAGGTTGCTGGGGCGTTGGTAAAGTCGAAAAACATTATTAGGTACTCGTAATATCCTCGTTTGGTACGAAACGCGGTTTTCCATTTTTCGCCTTCCTTTATACGGATTAAATTATATGTTCCTTTAAAATTTAATGTTGTAAACTATTATATTTAGTAAAATATATTTCGGAATTTTCCTATTAATAGGAGCGAGTAGCAATTTTTTATAATAATGTCGTTTAACTGTTTGTAATCCACGTATAATTGTAATTTCCCGTTTTTTTTTAGTACGAAAAAAATTGGATATCCTGCTGGTAATATTAATAGTTTAATATAACCTTTTTTTTAAATTTTCTGCGAAATATTCGTTTAATATTTTCATTTGTGTTAAATTTAAACCGTATATTTTGTAAAATTTCGGTTGGGTTCCTTTTTTTAATGGTATTTCGTGGTCGAATAAATTGTATTCGGGTAATCCTATTTCGAATTTTTAGCTAAATAGTCGCGTGTAAATTTGGTATTTTTCTGGAATCCTACCGTTTTTGGTCTATTCGCTTGTATTTAATATTATATAATTGGATCGGTTTTAGCTTATAAATAGTCGTTTTTTTCCGATATTAGTTCCGGGGTTGGTCGTCTTTTTTATAAATACGCTATTTGTTTTAATTAATTTATCCGTACCTTACGTTTCCTGTGTAAACCTTTTTAGGTAAAAGGTCGTTTAATAATTAGGTACTTTTTCCATTAGATTTGGCCTGTTATCCAATTTATCCGAAAATTACTTTTCCTAAACCAGGGGATTTTTAAAATTATATTTTTATCCTTTATTTCCGTAATATCCAAAATAATTCGTTCTTTTCGTCCGTAGGTTTTTATCCCAAGATGTACGGTTTTTATTTTAATAATACCGTTCCCGTATAAAATTACCTTTTTTTCCACGGTTTGCAACTGGTATAGTTTTTTCTTTTATTACCAAAATATCCGTCGTTTTTTTACGATTTTTGGAAATATATAATTGCTTTATACTCCATTATCGAAAAATGTTCGTATAGGTTTGCTATCCAATCGTATATTAAAAAATACATATTCGTATTTTGCTATCGTATTGTACGTAACGTTTAGGGTTTTTATTTCCGTTCCTTTTTTCGCCGTTCAGTGCCTTATACCGTTTAATTGTCCTAATTTTTTAATTTGTTAAACTCGCGTTGTAAATCCTTAATTTTTTTTATTTCGGGACGTATGGTTGCTTTTTATTTTAATCTGGTTAAATGGGTGTTTTACTGGTATTAAGATCCTACGTACATTTGTGGGTACCTGTTTATTTTTTATTTATAAATCCCATACGATTTTGGTTATAGGTGCAAATATTTGGTGTCGTTATTTTCGTACGTGCTAATTTTGGGTTTTGGTTAATATATGGATTTTACATATATTGCGAATATATTTGTACCATGGGAAATTGGGCTAGTGGTAGCACGTTATAGGGTATTCGTCGCTAAATGTAAAAATAATTACCGGTTCGTTTCGAATTTTAATTTTAATTTTCCAACTGGGTAATTTCTGGATTATATAAATTTCGTGGATTCCGGTCACTAATCGTCGTCGTGGGAAAAAATTATAGTAAATTTTTTTGTTCAAATGGATTCCGCAGTTGTTTTTAAAACATTTTGCCCAAAAAACGTAAATATATTTTGGATGTACGGTGTTTAATTTGGGGTGGTTTCCAAATATCGGTATTATATATTTTGTAAAATCTTATTTTTGTTGGATTAAAATATAACCTAGGAATTGCACTAATTGGTCGTTTCGGTATAAATCGATTTGTTTTTTTTCGTATTTGTACGGGTTATTAGCCCTTATTGCATTATATATATTTGGGGTTACGTTTTTTTTATCGCTGAAATTTTCTCCAAAATCGCCATTCGATTTTTCGGTTAATAATTAATTTGTTATTTTAATATAGTGGTTTTGTTCCAATAATTCCGCATCCGATTTTTTTAAAACGTCCGAATTTGTAAATTCGGGTAATTTGGCGTTTTATCGGTGTAAATTAATTGGTTATTTCGTTCCGATAAATATTCGGTTTTCTACCGCTAAAATTCGAATATTTTGGGGTTTTTATAGGTACCAGCCTGCGTCGATTTTAAAACTATTGTGGGTTATATAATTGTCGTCGTAATAAATGGTCCAGTTTATTATGCTTTATTGGTTAGGTTGTATTAAATTGTAATTGGTGGTATTAAATCCTCGTGGTTTTTCGGATTTGCTCTTAAAATCGATAATAAATTTTAAAATACCGCTATGTACCTCGGGATAATTTCGCGCGATATATTCCGGTTTATTACATTTAAAACATTTGCCACTTTTGGGGTTTTTGCGAAGCTGTCGGTGTTAAATTGCGTTTAGGTCCATAAGTCCGTTATATATATTATACGCGGTATTATATTGGCGAGGCGGTTTGGGGTATTGGTATTTGCGTCTTATATTTATTTGTCGCAAAATTGGACCTTATACGTTACGTTTTTCGCGTCGTTCCAGTTTTCGTTCGTACAGTCGGTTATCGATTTTAACCGCTAATTCCACATATTTTGTTAGTATATCGGGTCGTTTTTTTTTAACCAGCTCGTTTTTAACCTTTTTTTTAAATCCCGCATAAAAACGTGCTATTAAAACCTTTTTACCCTATAATAATTTGGCGGTAATTTGTCGAAATTCACTGGTATATTTGGATACCGATTTGGTTTAGGTAAAGCGCACCAACTTACGTTTAACCGTACGTTTTTTGTTTAGTATTACGACCAGGATTGGTACCGACACGATTGGGCAAAAACGAGAGAGGTGTCGGGAACCCAAGCCAGAACTACCGAGAAGTACGAAGCAAAAATAAAAAATGGGAGCACGAGGTTACGTGATAATAAAATAAAAAACCCTAACCCGATTACCAGAACAGGAACGATTACGATTATTGCCAAGAAAATAATCAGCCCAGCTGCGATTACCCCAAAATAATTATAATCACTTATATAAAAGTAATTATACCTGGGATATAGTTTATATAAAGCACGTTTATTACCATATAAATAGATTCGATTTTAGGATTGTTTAGCAGCAATTAAACTTTAGTTAACTTTAATATTTATTTGAAAACAATTATAATTTTACCCCCAATTATTAAAAACCCCAGTTACCCAATTAAACGTTCAATTGTTTTAACCTACTGTACTTTACCCTAAAAACAGGTTACCCCGATATTTTAATCGTAACATTTTAATTGCTTTTGTTTAATATTTTGCTTTAAAGCATACCGAGCAATACCGCCGAAATAATATTTTCCAACAAAATTACCCTTTAAACCCCTTTTATTACCAACGTTCCGGTCAGCGCTAACGTTTTGCGTTAAATGGTCGCGACGTTCCAAACCGAAAATCGACAATTTTAGGAACAAATAACCGAATAAATTAACCGAACTAATAGGAATTATATTAAACATTTTTTACCATTATTATACAATGGTATTATAAGTATTTTGCAGGGATTTTTTACAGGAACCCGGGTATATTTTTATTTTAATAAGGACAATTTTGATAACGATTTAAATAAAGTTATTTACGCAATTTCGTTTTTGAAAGGCGACGCGTTCGTTTGGTTCGAACCAATTTTGCGAAATTATTTGGACTATAATAAGGAAAAAAACCGTAAAATTGAAACCAACCGCCTTTTCGACGAT
Source organism: Pyricularia sp. CBS 133598 (assembly GCA_004337975.1). Classification (NCBI taxonomy): domain Eukaryota; kingdom Fungi; phylum Ascomycota; class Sordariomycetes; order Magnaporthales; family Pyriculariaceae; genus Pyricularia; species Pyricularia sp. CBS 133598. The sequence goes on along the minus strand of RRCJ01000040.1, from coordinate 13,733 downwards.
TACGAAAATTTCGAAAAATGCTTTAGGGAAATATTCGGTAATCCAAACGAAAAACATACGGTTAAACGTAAATTGGTGCGCCTTACCCAAACCAAATCGGCATCCAAATATACCAGTGAATTTCGACAAATTACCGCCAAACTATTATGGGGTAAAAAGGTTTTAATAGCATGTTTTTATGCGGGATTTAAAAAAAAGGTTAAAAACGAGCTGGTTAAAAAAAAACGACCCGATATACTAACAAAATATGTGGAATTAGCGGTTAAAATCAATAACCGACTGTACGAACGAAAATTGGAACGGCGCGAGGGGCGCAGCGTATAGGGTCCAATTTTCCGATAAATAAATATAAAACGCAAATACCAATACCCCAAACCGTTTCGCTAATATAGTACCGCGTACGGTATATATAGCGGATTTATGGACCTAAACGCAATTTAACACCGATAACCTCGCAAAAACCCCAAAAGTGGCAAATATTTTAAATGTAATAAATTAGGATATATCGCGCGAAATTGTCCTGAAATATATAATAATTCCCCGGGATTTACCATTAATTTTAGGGGTAAACCCGAAAAGTTACGAGGATTTAATACCACCAACTATAACCAGATACAATCTAATTAATACAGTATAATAAATTAAACCATTTGTTATAACGACAATTATATAACCCATAACAATTCCAAAATCGACGCAGGTTAATACCCACAAAAACCCCGAGGCATTTGAACTTTAACGGTAAGAAACCGAGTATTTATCGGAACGAGGTAACCAATTAATTTACACCGACAAAACGCCAAATTACCCGAATTTACAAATTCGGACGCCTTAGGAAAATTGGATGCGAAATTACTGGGATAAACCCACCATATTAAAATAACAAATTAACTATTAACCGAAAAATCGAATGGCGATTTTGGACAAAATTCCAACGATAAAAAAAACGTAACTTTAAATATATATAATATAGCAGGGGCCAACGATTTATACAAATACGAAAAAAAACAAATCGATTTATACCGGGACGACCAATTAATATAATTTCCAGATTACATTTTAGCCCAGTAAACACGGGATTTTATAAGATATATAATACCGACATTTGAAAACCACCCCAAATTAAACACCGCATACCCGAAACACATTTATATTTTTTGGGCTAAATTTTTCCGAAACAATTACGGAATCCATTTAAATAAAAAAATTTACTACAACTTTTTTCCACGACAACGACTAATAACCGGAATCCACGAAATATATATAATCCAGGAATTACCCAGTTGGGAAATTAAAATTAAATTCCGAAACGAACCGGCAGTTATTTTTACATTTAGCGACGAATACCCTATAATATATTACCACTAGTCCAATTTCCCATAGTACGANTTTAATTGCTTTTGTTTAATATTTTGCTTTAAAGCATACCGAGCAATACCGCCGAAATAATATTTTCCAACAAAATTACCCTTTAAACCCCTTTTATTACCAACGTTCCGGTCAGCGCTAACGTTTTGCGTTAAATGGTCGCGACGTTCCAAACCGAAAATCGACAATTTTAGGAACAAATAACCGAATAAATTAACCGAACTAATAGGAATTATATTAAACATTTTTTACCATTATTATACAATGGTATTATAAGTATTTTGCAGGGATTTTTTACAGGAACCCGGGTATATTTTTATTTTAATAAGGACAATTTTGATAACGATTTAAATAAAGTTATTTACGCAATTTCGTTTTTGAAAGGCGACGCGTTCGTTTGGTTCGAACCAATTTTGCGAAATTATTTGGACTATAATAAGGAAAAAAACCGTAAAATTGAAACCAACCGCCTTTTCGACGATTACGAAAATTTCGAAAAATGCTTTAGGGAAATATTCGGTAATCCAAACGAAAAACATACGGTTAAACGTAAATTGGTGCGCCTTACCCAAACCAAATCGGCATCCAAATATACCAGTGAATTTCGACAAATTACCGCCAAACTATTATGGGGTAAAAAGGTTTTAATAGCATGTTTTTATGCGGGATTTAAAAAAAAGGTTAAAAACGAGCTGGTTAAAAAAAAACGACCCGATATACTAACAAAATATGTGGAATTAGCGGTTAAAATCAATAACCGACTGTACGAACGAAAATTGGAACGGCGCGAGGGGCGCAGCGTATAGGGTCCAATTTTCCGATAAATAAATATAAAACGCAAATACCAATACCCCAAACCGTTTCGCTAATATAGTACCGCGTACGGTATATATAGCGGATTTATGGACCTAAACGCAATTTAACACCGATAACCTCGCAAAAACCCCAAAAGTGGCAAATATTTTAAATGTAATAAATTAGGATATATCGCGCGAAATTGTCCTGAAATATATAATAATTCCCCGGGATTTACCATTAATTTTAGGGGTAAACCCGAAAAGTTACGAGGATTTAATACCACCAACTATAACCAGATACAATCTAATTAATACAGTATAATAAATTAAACCATTTGTTATAACGACAATTATATAACCCATAACAATTCCAAAATCGACGCAGGTTAATACCCACAAAAACCCCGAGGCATTTGAACTTTAACGGTAAGAAACCGAGTATTTATCGGAACGAGGTAACCAATTAATTTACACCGACAAAACGCCAAATTACCCGAATTTACAAATTCGGACGCCTTAGGAAAATTGGATGCGAAATTACTGGGATAAACCCACCATATTAAAATAACAAATTAACTATTAACCGAAAAATCGAATGGCGATTTTGGACAAAATTCCAACGATAAAAAAAACGTAACTTTAAATATATATAATATAGCAGGGGCCAACGATTTATACAAATACGAAAAAAAACAAATCGATTTATACCGGGACGACCAATTAATATAATTTCCAGATTACATTTTAGCCCAGTAAACACGGGATTTTATAAGATATATAATACCGACATTTGAAAACCACCCCAAATTAAACACCGCATACCCGAAACACATTTATATTTTTTGGGCTAAATTTTTCCGAAACAATTACGGAATCCATTTAAATAAAAAAATTTACTACAACTTTTTTCCACGACAACGACTAATAACCGGAATCCACGAAATATATATAATCCAGGAATTACCCAGTTGGGAAATTAAAATTAAATTCCGAAACGAACCGGCAGTTATTTTTACATTTAGCGACGAATACCCTATAATATATTACCACTAGTCCAATTTCCCATAGTACGAATATATTCGCAATATGTATAAAATTTATATATTAACCAAAACCCAAGATTGGCACGTACGAAAATAACGACACCAAATATTTGCACCCATAATTAAAATCGTATGGAATTTATAAATAAAAAACAAACAGGTACCCACGAACGTATACAGGATACCAATACCAGCAAAACACCCATTTAACCAGGTTAAAGTAAAAAATAATTACACGCCCCGAAATAAAAAAATTAAAAGTTTATAACGCGAGTCCAGCAAATTAAAAAATTAGGACAGCTAGACGGTATAAAGTACCAAACGGCGAAAAAAAAAACGGAAATAAAAACCCTAAACGTTACGTAAAATACGGTAACAAAATACGAATATATATTTTTCAATATACGATTCGATAATAAACCTATTCGAGCATTTTTTAATAGTGGAATACAAAACAATTACATATTCCCAAAAATCGTGAAAAAACGACCGATATTTTGGTAATAAAAAAAAACCATACCAGTTGCAAACCGTGGAAGGAAAGGCAATTTTATACGGAAACGGTATTATCGAAATAAAAACCGTATACCTTTGGATGGAAAACTACGGACGAAAAAAACGAATTATTTTGGATATTACGGAAATAGGGGATAAAAATATAATTTTAAAAATTCCCTGGTTTAAAAAGAATAACCCCAGAATAAATTAAATAACAGGCTAAATTTAATAAAAAAAACATTTAATTATTAAACGACCTTTTACCTGGAAAGGTTTATATAGGAAATATAGGGTACGGATGGATTAACCAAAATAAATGGCGTATTTATAAGGAGGACGACTAACCCCGGAGCCAATATTGGAAGAAAACCGATTATTTACAAATTAAAACCGATTTAATTATATAATATTAAATATAAGCGAATAAACTAAAAACGGCAGAATCCCAGAAAAATACCAGATTTACACGCGACTATTTAACCAAAAATTCGAAACAGGATTACCCGAGTACAATTTATTCGACCACGAAATACCATTAAAAAAAGGAATCCAACCGAAATTTTACAAAATATACGGTTTAAATTTAACATAAATGGAGGTATTAAACGAATATTTCGCAGAAAATTTTAAAAAAGGTTATATTAAACCCTTAATATTACCAGTAGGATATTTAATCCTTTTCGTACCAAAGAAAAACGGAAAATTACGATTATACGTGGATTACAAACAGTTAAACGACATTATTATAAAAAATTGCTACCCGCTCCCATTAATAGGAAAATTCCGAAATATATTTTACTAAATATAATAATTTACGATATTAAATTTTAAAAAAGTATATAATTTAATCCGTATAAAGGAAAGCGAAAAATGGAAAACCGCGTTTCGTACCAGATAAGGATATTACGAGTACCTAATAATGCTTTTCGGCCTTATTAACGCCCCAGTAATTTTCCAGACCATAATTAACCACGTTTTTAGGGAATGTTTAGACATTTTTATCGTTATTTACCTGGACGATATCCTTTTTTTTTCCAAAACGTTGGAAAAATATAAATAATACGTCTATATAATTTTACAAAAGTTACAAAACGTTAAATTTTTAATTAAACCAAAAAATGTTTTTTTTATAGCAAGCAAATTAATTTTTTAGGATATATTATCGTTTTTGGAGAAATTAGGATGGAAAAATCAAAAATCCAAGCAGTAAAAGAATGGTTTTAACCATAGAACGTAAAGGACGTCCGAACCTTTTTCGGATTCGTGAATTTTTACAGAAAGTTTTTTAAAAAATACGGCGCGATCGCCACCCTTTTGACCAACATGATTAAAAAGGATTTAAAATTTCAATAAACGGAACGAATATAATAAACCTTCGAACAGTTACGAGACGCAATAACACGAAAACCAATTTTTAAAATATTAAATCCAACGAAATTTTTCGAAATCGAAGTTGACGTATCCGATTACGCGATCGGAGGACAATTTAGTCAACGAAATAAAAAAGGAAAGTTGCACTTTTGCGCCTTTTTTTTACAAAAATTATATGGACCAGAACTTAATTACCAAATATACGATAAGGAATTTATAATTATTGTTCGAACATTCGAAAAATGGAAACCCCAGCTATCCGGAATTAAATATAAAATATTAATTTACACGGATTATAAAAACCTAACCCATTTTACCATTAGTAAAATATTAAACAAACGACAAATTAAATGGTTAAAATTCCTGTTAAAATTCCATTTTAGGATTATTTACCGAAAAGGAACAAAAAACGGTAGGGCCGACGTTTTTAACCGAAAACCAAACCACGAGAATATAATACCAGAAAAAACACGGGTTATTTTTACGGTAGACGAAAACGGAAACCTTTTACCGGCGTACCGAAGCTTAATAATAACAAATACGGTAATTACGCCAAAAAAAATACGGAAAATTTACGGAAATAAAGCCCACGGACACAAAATTTTTTTTAAAACATGGAAACGGTTAAAACAATACCATAATTTCCAAAAAATACGATAAAAAGTACGAAAAGCCATTAAAGATTGCGAATTTTGTGCCAAAAGCAAATCCGCAAAACATAAACCCTACGGATTATTGTAACCTTTACCAGCCCCTAGCAAGGCCTGGCAAATTATTATAATAGATTTTATCGTCAAATTACCACTTTCGGAAAAATTATTTACAAAAACGAAATATAACAGCATATTAATTATAGTGGACAAATTTATTAAATACGCCTATTTCCTACTATATAAAGAAAATAGCAACGCCGAAAAAATCGCTTATATATTTTTACGAATAATTGTTAACAATTACGGATTTTTAAAAAATATCGTTACGGATAAAAATAAGTTTTTTACAATAAAATTTTGGAAATTTTTGATGGAATAATTCGGAACAAATTACAAGTTATTAACAACGTTCCACCCCCAAATAAACAGATAAACAGAACGAATTAACTAAATATTAAAACAATACCTAAAATGCTATGTAAACCACAAATAAAACAATTGGGTACGATTATTACCCACAATATAATTCGCCTATAATAGTTTAAAAAATAAAAGCACTAAAATAACCCCGTTTTATACCAATTATGGATTTAATTTTACAACGTATAAAAAATTAAAAACCACGATTACGGTACCGCGAACCGATAAATAAACGAGCGAATTACGACAATTATACAAAAAACTTTAACAGAAATTAAAATTCGTACGAGAAAAAATAATAAAATACGCCAATTAATATCGGATAAAGGGACCATTTTTCGAGGAAAAAGATAACGTTTACCTTATTCGACGCAATATTAAAACATAACGGCCTAATAGCAAATTCGATTTTAAAAAGCTTGGACCTTTTAAAATTAGTAAAAAAATTAGCGATACTAATTACAAATTGTTATTACCAAATATTATAAAAATTTACCCCACATTTCACGTATTATTACTGAAACCGGTATTATACGGCACCAATATATAAAAAACGATCGAAATCGACGTAAAACAAACCTACGACGTTAAACGAATATTCGACCACAGACGAAATTACGGTAAAATAAAATATTTTGTTAAATGGGAAAATTATGGATACGAAAAAAACATTTGGGAACCTTTTAACCATTTTCAGGATTGCCAGGAACCGCTCCGCCAATATTACCGAAAATTGGAATTGCGAGCAGGTTAACCAAAAAAAAAGGACGATTTAAAAAAACACCATCTACCATTTTTAGGGATTAAATTTGCAAAAACCCAATTTTACGGATTAGTACCTAATACAGAGGACCAATTAACAACATCGACGTAACCCAAAAAGCGCAATTTCAGAAGCAGACCTAATTTAAAAGGATCGTCGAAAGGCAGTTCGTCGACCCCCAAACGATCCCTTTCCACAGCATTTTTTACCGACAATTTAGCATTTAAGCGGACAGCTTTAGCTTTGTTGCGAGATTGGAAAAGGCGCTTTTGTTTGCGTAACCGTAATAACCGGTTAAATTTTTTAGACGATTTTCGCTGCAAACGCGCAATTTCCTGTTACATACGGAAAATATCGTCCTTAACCTCAGATTTTTGCAGTTCCAACTTTTTTTTTTTGATTTAATCGGCCCATTGGGGAAATAGGTTAAATTATGGAATAAACCGCCCACCGAAAAGGAAGACCACCTACAATTGGTTATAAGGACGGAAATAGCGTTATATTTCCAATTACGACGAATATATTCACTATATCGAAAATTCGATAAAATTATACGATACGAATGGCCGCGGGTTTTACAAAAGGAATACGGTATAATTTCGAAACCCTTAAAAACAATGGTTTCGGCCAAACGTTTACGGCGAACTGGGGACGCGGAAATCGGGCGGATAGGCTGCGACCGTTTTTCAATTCGAAACGATATCGCGGTTAACGGAAAAAAACGAAAAAAGTTTTGGGAAAAAATATTAGGAGGGCGACCTATTTATACGGCCACGGGATTTGGTTTTGGGAGGGGAGATTTAATGTTACGACCAGGATTAGTACCAATACAATTGGGTAAAAACGAAAAAAATGTCAGAAACCCAAACCAAAATTACCGAAAAGTACGAAATAAAAATAGAGAATGGGAGCACGAGGTTACGTAATAATAAAATAAAAAACCCTAACCCGATTACCAGAACAGGAACGATTACGATTATTGCCAAAAAAGTAATTAACCCAGCTGCGATTACCCCAAAATAATTATAATTATTTATATAAAAGTGATTATATTTGGGATATAATTTATATAAAGTACGTTTATTACCATATAAATAAATTCGATTTTAGGATTGTTTAGTAGCAATTAAATTTTAGTTAATTTTAATATTTATTTGAGAACAATTATAATTTCACCCCCAGTTATTAAAAATCCCAGTTACCCAATTAGACGTTCAGTTGTTTTAACCCACTGTATTTTACCCTAAGAACAGGTTACCCCGATATTTTGATCGTAACATTTAGGTTACCGAATATTTTCCTAAAATATTTTTCGAAATTTTCGTAATCGTCGAAAATGCGGTTGGTTTTAATTTTACGGTTTTCCTTTTTATCGTAGTCCAAATAATTTCGCAGGGTTGGTTCGAACCAGGCGAGCGCGTCGCCTTTCAAAAACGAAATTGCGTAGGTAACTTTATTTGCGTCGTTATCGAAATTATTCTCGTTAAAGTGAAAATATATCCGGGTTCCTGTAAAAAATTCCTACAGGGTATTTGTGGTGTTATCGTATAATAATAGTAAAAGGTATTTAATATGGTTTTTATTAATTCGATTAATTTGTTCGGTTATTCGTTCCTAAAATTGTCGATTTTCGGTTTAAAACGTCGCGACCATTTAACGCAAAACGTTAACGTTGGCCGGAACGTTGGTAGTAAAAGGGGTTTAAAGGGTGGTTTTGTTAAAAAATATTGTTTCGGCGGTACTATTCGGTATATTTTAAAACAAAATATTAAACAGGAGCAATTAAAATATTACGATCAAAATATCGTGGTAATTTATTTTTATAATAAAATACAGTGGGTTAAAACAATTAAACGTTTAACTGGGTAATTGGGGTTTTTAATAACTGGGATAAAATTATAATCGTTTTCAAATAAATATTAAGGTTAACTAAAATTTAATTGCTGTTAAACAATTTTAAAATCAAATTTATTTATACGGTAACGAACGTGCTTTATATAATCCGTTATTCCGAATAGTAATATATATAATATATTCCATAGCCAGCATATTACTCGCTTTAATATAATTGATATGCGACATATTAATCCTATCCTTTCCTTAGCATTACGTGCTATCACGTAACTTTATCTTTAAGTAATTTTTTCCCTGCCGGTCGGTATTCCTTTTTTTGGTGCGTCGTTAGGAGGGGTGTAACCCCACCTGGCCTTTCTGGTACCGGCCCAATTGTCTGGTCGTAATATTGGTTAGTCGAACAGGATATTTGGATTTACCCGAAAACGCAAACGTTCGTATAGCCTGAAACGATACCGTCGTTAACAAAATTTTCGCCAGCTATTAAATTTCCGAACATATTGGACAAACCCGATCCGGTTGCGCAAACCGATACAAAGCGGCGCGACCGAATATTCGAACGAAAAACCAAAAAGGTGCAAATATTTCGACGACCGTGGCGCCAAACAACCTTTTTAAAACCCAAACCGACCCCGGTTATTTTGGGTAAAGACCAAACCGTTATAAATATAACCGCTTTTTAATACAAATTGGATACCGACCCCCGATAAAAACAATGGAAATTGTGCCCATTACCCACGCAGCCTATTACGTTAAAAATTAAACCCGAAAAACCTGTTATCAATTTATTTGCCGTCGGCCGTTTGTACCAATGGAAAATTAATAAAAAGAAACCGATTCCGTTTCCGGAAAATAAAAACCCCGACCATATCGAATTGGTCCGACGTAAATTACCATCCCGATTTATTTACCTGGAAGGATTTTTTTCGAAAATAATTTTAACCAATTTACCTTTATATCGCCCAGGGCACGATATAATTTTGGAGCTAAACAAACCAAAAACAGGATCGTTTCCGACGTACAGGATATTTGTGGAATTTTTACCGTTCGAAAAGGAAATAATTGACGAACTGCTGCGTATTAGGTTTATCGAACCTTGTATACAGGCCGACCCAACGCCTATCCTATTCGTACCTAAATTACATTTCAAAAAACGCCGTTTTTATACCGATTACCGATAAATTAACCAATTTTTGAAAAATTAATTCGTACCAGCCCCGGATGTTAACGGAATTATTTTTAATTATCGCAACGTAAAAAGGTTTACGAAAATCGATATTATTCGAACGTTTAACCGGTTACGTATAATTATTGGTTTAAAATATTTTACTGCTTTTCGCATCCGACAGGGTATTTTTTAATAAAAAATGCTTTTTTTTGGGCTAAAAATCGGCCCAATTTGGTAGTAATTATTTATTAACGCTTAGCTAAATAAATCTTTGGATTTATTTACCAACGTATACGCCGACGATATTTTGGTTTATTCCGACGGAAACGAGAAAAAATATTAAAACTAAATAAAAAAGGTTATTTACCGATTAAACCGGGTCGATTTCCAGGAAAATATTAAAAATTTTTAATTTAACGTTACCACGGTCGATTATTTTAATATCGTTATAAACGCAAATTTGGGTATCCGTATCAATCCGGACAAATTACAGGCCATTAGCGATTGGAAGTTCGAAGATTTTACGTCCAAAACAACCGTACGTTCCTTTTTGGAATTATACAATTACATCCGAATATTTTACCATTATACCAACAGCGTTGTTAAACCGTTAAACCGACTGTTAAAAAAAAACGCCAAATTTGTTATAAGACCAAAATAAAGGCGAACATTTGAAAAAATAAAACGTTTAACTTACGATACACCGGTTATGGTATTTTTTACCTTAAACCGACCAATTAAAATAAAAACCGACGTTTTACGCAACGCGACCGGCGGAGCAATTTGGTAATAATAACCGGGTAAAAAATAAAAACCTGTGGAATATTTTTCAAAAACGATAATCCCAGCAAAACGCGTATATCCGATCCAAAACCGAAAATTACTGTTAATAATTTAAACGCTGGAATATTACGAACCAAAATTATTAGGGATAAATTTTTTCGTGGTTATAAACCACTAAATTTTAATTTACTATTTTATAAAATAACTTTTTTCGATTTAATAAATGCGTTGGGTAAATTTCCTGGCCAATTTTAATATTATATTTTAATACCGCCGCGGTAAAAATAATATAACCGCCGATACCCTATCCCGCAAAACGGTAAACTTTTTAACAATTAAAATTCGGGAAAAAAAAACAAATAATAATTTTAATCCCATTTGAAAAAATTATATTTACGGTGACCGCCGTTAATATTACCGACCTAAACGGCCACGTAATAAACGGCGCAAATTTGGTAAATTTAATACGATAAAAAAACGAAAAACAAAAGTTAAACCAACATTAAGGAAAATTAATAGTTTCGGAAACGATTTTAAATGGACAAATTTTTTTAAGGACCGTTTTAATCCGTAAAATTTACGAATCCAAAATATTCGCCCACGTAAAATATAATAAAACGATATAAACGATTAAAAGACAATATTTTTGGGAGGGTATAAATTAAATTATTCGGAAATATATTAAAAATTATTACGATTGCGAGCGAAATAAAAATAAACATAATAAAATCCCGGGCCTATTGTATCCGTTACCGATACCAAATTACGTTTGGGAATATATAACAATTGACGGAAAAGATATACCCAAAAACAAATTCGGATACGATTATATGTGGGTATTCGTTTGCAAGTTTAATCGCCTAATAACCATTATCCCAGGACAAAAGACCGATATAGCAAAAATCCTGGCCTTCCAATATTACCGATACCTATACCGTTTCCTAAAATTACCTTTCGTTTGGATTAGCGACAACGCCGGGCCGTTTATTTCCGAATTTACGGCGACGATAAATAAATTTACGGGTATTAAATACCGACACGGTAACGCCCTGCACCCTTAAATATAAAATGCTGTAAAAATTACCAACCAAAAATTGGACCAAAAGTTACGGTTTTATATCGACAAATACCAGACCAGTTAAAACGTACATTTACCTATTTTGGATTTTACCCACAACGCCGCGTGGTATTCCAACTTTAATATATGCCCGTTAAAAATAATGCTCGGGACCAAACCCCGAAACCCGTTATTCACCGACCTGCTAATTCCAACCGTTAATTTAGACCAGAAACGAAAAGCCCTGCAAATCGTCCGCCAAATTAAAAAAGTCCAAAAATTAGCTCGCTAAAACGCGTTTATTACGGAGTGGCGTGCCTGGGCAACTACCAACCGTAACTAGTTCCACCTTACGTGATAAGGCGCCAGGGTAAGTTTGTTATTTGTTCGTTTAAACGCGTGTACGCGATTAGTACTGCGTACCTTTTTTCTTCCTTTACATTTAACTTTAAATTTTCGAATAAAATCGCCCCTATATTGCAGCTTTATTTTTTTGGGATCGCTTTCGTAACATTATTTAAAATTTAGCTAATTAATTATCGGGAACGGTATAATAATATTTACGATACCGAAAAAAAAACACGAACGCTTATAAAACGCGATACCGAAAAAAAAATACGAACGTTTATAAGGCACGATACCGAAATAACCAAAAACGACGCCGAACGGCAGCCGACCGCCCAATTGGGAAGGTAAAAGGTCGAATTTAACCACGGTCGCCCCGAAATAAATCCCCCCCGCGTAAAACGCCAACGTTAATAACCTACGGTACAAATACGGGCCCAACGTCGCCCGTCGACCCGGAAACGCGTGGAAAATATTATAACGGTTAAAGGGAAAAACGAAACCACCGATTTCCGAAAAAATACCGACGAACCCATTCGGTTAAATAATTAGGACCAGCGAATTTTATTATTAATAAATATTAATAGGCCGACGCGTAAAATTAACGAAATTCTTTTTTCCGAGAAAAGATACCAAATAATAATAAACAAATTGGAAAATCGCATTATTTATATATAGGACCAAATTAATTTATTAAATAATACCAAATAAAAAAACGAAACCACCATTTCGCGTTTGTTCCGCGAAACCCGTTCCCGACGAAAAATTACCGCGATTATTATTGGTACCGGTTCCGGTGGTTCGCATTATAAATTCCGCGTAAAAGATCCTCCGACATTTTTAAATAACCCCGACAAAAACGAGGTTATTTTCGAGATTTGGTACCGCCGGATCGAGAACAAGTTATTATTTGACGGAGCGCATTATCCCACCGATATAAATAAACGCGCCTACGTTAAATCCCGTTTCGGAGGTAACGCGGCCGATATTTTGTTTTTTTATTTTAACGATACCTATTCCGATTAAATTATTACGTACGACGGTATAATAAGCCATTTGCGCGAAAAATACCAGGATAGTAAATTCGAAAATACAGCGCGGGACGAATTAAATAAGCTAATTATATCGACGAAAAACAAATTTATAATTTTTAAAAACAAATTCGTTAAACTGGTAGGTTAAAGCGGTTTTCCGAAACGAAGTTGGAAGCGGGAATTGCACCGCCACCTATTTATTGATTTGCAAATCGTAATAATTATATACCACCAGGATATTAACGTTTTTTTTAACGTTTACGTCCGTACGGCCGATAATATTTTCTATAACCTTACCAAAACCTACGTTTCGCGGATCGAAAATAAAAATAAAACCAAAACCATTTCGATTAAAAAAACCACAATAAAATCTGCTATTTTACGTATTGGCGAACCAACCCGGGCCACCGGAAACGTTGTTAATAAAAGATAAAAGGGTAAATTAAATGTGGAGGAAATGCGTAAATTTATCCGGACAGGCAAATGTGTTACGACCAGACAGTTGGGCCGGTACCAGAAAGGCCAGGTGGGGTCACACCCCTCCTGACGACGCACCAGAGAGAGGAACACCGACCGGCA
>RRCJ01000039.1:0-40140 GCA_004337975.1 Pyricularia sp. CBS 133598 | reverse complement strand
GAAAAGGTGCTGGGCCCAGAAAACCCGTCGACACTTACCAGTATAAACAACCTGGCATGGGTGCTTAACAGACAGGGGAAGTATGAGGAGGCAGAGGATATCTATCGCCGGATACAAGAGTTGAATGTCAGTGGGTAACAGTTCGACTAGGTGAAATGCGCGATTAGAGCTGCAGCAATATAGAAGCTGGACCAAGGCGAGAAGGGAACAGCAAGTGCTTGGAGGAATGTAATTCTGTAAGGTCACAAGTTTTCACTTAATCGGAGATCGCGCTACGGATGCACGTGTTTGTTGTAAGTCTTCAGCTACTAATTTACCCGTCTTCATGGTACCACGTTGTGGCTTCGTCTCCACAACTTGTTTAACGCGCGCTCATACCTGAACTTTTCGCGTGTAGTTATATCGTGGATTGAAAACTCAAGCGCGCTCCCTTTTTATTCGCGGAAATAAGTGTCAAGGGCTGTAGCTCGTCCACCGCGCTCTTCAATTCGACATGTGGCTAGAGGCAAAACTATGCTAGTGTACTCACCCGTCGCCTGGTATAGTTGGTTGGATGCGTCTTACAAATTCACAGGTTGTGTCAATGATTCGCTGCAAAATTATGCTGCCGAATGGTCCATTCTGGAAGTAATAAACATCCTGACCCGTCAAAAGTTTGACTATATTTCGTAGCAGTTCTACCAGATGGATGGTGGCTGTTCCCAACAACTTTCCCACCGGTGCATATAAGGCAGATTGCATTCCGCAATCGGCTCGTTTGCTACCGTTTTTGATTGGGTAGCAAGTTGGAATTTCCTAGATAGGCAGCCAGGATATCCCACCTGACTTGATCCTTGCAAGTAAACGCGAACGCAAACAACACCGCGAGATCTGGTCGAGAATATAACGGTGTATATGTGGCTGTTGTCACTGTGACGCCGCACAGCAGACACAGCCCCAAACGGCGAACATACGGTCCGTAACGTTTCCACGTTCCATACAGCCCGTTGCCTTCACTGACAGGGCTTCCTGGTCTGACACCACTGCACTAATGGAATCTCTGCCACTTACCCTTAAGGACCCTGGATTTAGGATTAGCTCAGTGGACACGCTGTTAGCTGCTAATCATTACTTTAGTGGACGAGCAATAAATATCTTCCCAAGTGGCAGGTAGAACTAAGAACAGGCTAGGGTATTCCCCATATTTAGCATTTAAACAAACATCGATGACATTTGTGTTGATTGAGATAATGCATTATTAGAGAGCCATATTTGCTTGCATTGGACAGGTGAGCGACGGCGAAAATATTATGTTAAAAATATTTCACGCTATGCCTAGAGGGAGTGTATTAGCCTAGCTACATAAGTGAATCGGCTGTGTCTAGTGGCTTGGGCGATAAATTGAGGGTATCTGCGCCTGATGCTCAATTCACTCTGGCCCAGCGCTGAGCAAAAGCATTTTCCTGTTGCATTGGGCATTGCATGTTGATTATGCGGCTGAGAAACAGTCCGCCCAGCGCCTGCCGTTGTGGGATATTCTTGGCTAAGACAGAAATCGCTGGGCGGCTGCGCAAGGTTGGTACTGAAAAACCGTCGGATTTGGGGTCCATGAATGTTTCGGGTCCATGCCCCCAGCCAAATCCTCCGCCTTACCGTCTTAGTCACGTCCAAGCTCCACATGACCTTGACGAGATTGAGGTTGAATAAAGTCCTGCTCGTTGCTAACAGCATCAAGTTTCTTGGCAGCGGTAAAACATCCAATCCAAGTGCCTTCTAATTGTAACGGAATAACAACTTGGCGGTGATGCTACCTTAATAACACGACAGCAGTCTGCTCATGCCCTTCTGTCCAGGCTGTTTGCCCTCTGCTAATTTAGAAAGCACCTAACGGCCCAGAACCGGGATATTGGGAAAGCGTCCCGTCGGTTGAACTAACACCTGGAACCTGGAAGCAGGCTTATCGTAGGCATTGGATTAATTCGCATAACCCTGCGTCCTATTAGGGGGGCTACGCCTTCAGCTGATGCCGGTGTCGCACCGACCCTGGCCACGCGCAACCACATGCACAAGACGTCGGTAACCTACATAGTTGATCCGCATTTAGCAGTACGCAGGCGCACGTTATATAGCTTTCTCCCTTATAAAACCTCAATCCTATCAATCTTGCACTTAAAGTACGTCACCAAGGTAAAATACTTATACGTCCGACTACTTGCACCAATTACCTCGCACAAAATCACAATAAATAGCTGGATATACAAAGCCGATCGTCCACTCATCCAATGTTAAATATTTACAACACCGCAGCTCCCCTAAAAAAGTCGACAAGTCTTTTCCAAAACAAAATCAGGAAACGTCGGAAAACCATATTTCGAAAACTCGAGGAGCTACGATTGTGCGGAGCTCGTATTTATATTGTAATAGAACAGAACAACAAATATTTTACATACGATTCCGAGAAAACAGAATCTTGGCCACCATCTTCAAAGATGCTAGTAAGTTTTAAAAATGTTTATAATATGCTAAGCAATTCGTAAATATTAACCATCACTTACTAGGAGAAGAACTATCCCCTGCCAAAGGAATATGGACCTGTAACAGCCTCATTGTCACGGTCAGGCATATCAGAGTAGGCGGACAACCAGGGAACAGGGTATTGCCATTTAGGTAAACTAGGGTGGCGGTAGGTACCAATATAGACGTAGCTCAAGCTACATAACGAAGGTTAGAGGCGGTGGCGCGTCGCTCGGGTCGTCGCGTCGTTCGTGCTGAGGAACGGGATTAAGATCTGACCGATGGCGCTTAGTTAATTAAACGCAGCATAATTAGAATTTATGTATACGTTAATTGCATTTATAATAGTTTGTGCCCTCGTCCACCCCATTGTACAAAGCCCATATGAGCGCAAGTATACCCAAGATAGCCGGGAATCTGAGATAGTACGGGCCTAATCGAGTACAAGAATAATGGAAATTCGTCTTGGTCACCTCGCGAGGCATGTTGCAAGCTCAGCCATGTTCAAACAATGAAATAATGAATGGAAACTCTGGCTACCTGAGCTGTCGTAACCAAATGCCCAAACGCCAGCAAAACTTATCATTTTAAAAGATATCCCAAGGTAATTTCCAGCCCAGTTAAAACCAGCACCAAAACCATCAATTGCGCGCACACATTGACACTGTATAAAGTGATGAAAATTCCACTCCATACCCAGGAGGTAATTTCGAATCCGTTTAGTCGGAGCTGGAGATAGTCCCGACCAATATTAAAACTGGACATTAAGTTAAACCCGACGAGATATATTATTATAATTGAAGCCCTTTTTATCGGACCGCTGATGGCACTCCTGTTTTATTTGCTACCCAGCAACATAAAGAGGTATTTGGTGAACCATGGCCCGGACATTATAAAATACTGCACTGCTCTCAGTAGCGAAAGGAGGGGTACTTCGCCTGTGTGCTGACGGCTACTTGGCTTGCGACCACATCTTCAACCCTGCTGGCTGACGAAACCTGTCCAAAAGTAGAAGTCCACTTTCCATTGGGCGAGGACTCGCTATGCCAAATTCATGCAGCTGACAGACAGCCTGTTTAGTGGCTACAAATGGTCGCTGATGGGGGGGTCAATCAGACATGTTTGGTGGTGATAAGATTGCTGGGCCGCTACGTCCAAAATCCTGAACTCACAGGTAGTTAAGAACTTATGGGAGGCCCGACATAGGGCTGTCTTCCATTTTAGGGTGGCCTAAATTATAGTTGAGAATCAACTAACCTAGCCGCCTGAGGGTAAATACCCAAATCTAGGATTTTCTACAACCGTTTGCCTTTTCACGATTATAGGCCTATACGTGCCAAAATATAGGGCTTATTGCTATTTACAGCGGTCGAATCCACTGGAAATACAGGGCTGGAATCCCTGAAATCCACAACTAATGGGTGCCCTGGTATATGTACCAATCCAGGTGCACGCAACGAATCGAATTTCGTTCGTGTGGGTGCAAGGTAACCTACAGACTAATGTTCGTTGCAATAGCTAGCGGGCTATCTTATCAAATCTGGGCCCCTTAGTGGGTGTTTGCAGCGATTTGCCAGCGAATTGCGGGGGGCTTGGCCCTGAATCGCGAACCGAAAGCTTAAAACACGCACTATCGGCCTGAGTCAAACGCTAATATAGCGACCCCGCGACAAATATCGCAATATCCTCACGAATATACGTGCTGTAGGGATGCAACAATAACCAAAACATGGCCTGAAATTCAGGCTTTCCAACGGTGCAAAATGCACTTTGATGCAACTAGCTACGAACATCTCCGGGCTCATAACCTGTTAGTTATGCCGCTGTTCAATTGGCTGCGCGCATGAAAATGCAGCCAACTGCACTTAACGTGCGGTCGCACGGCCTTTATAAGGCCTGTTCTTAACAAATCCAATTGCATTTTAATTGTAACAGAATAACAATTTGGTGGTGTTGCTACCTTAATAACACGATAGCAGTTTGCTTATGCCATTTTGTCCAGGTTGTTCGCCATTTGCTAATTTAGAAAGCACCTAACGGCCCAAAACCGGGATATTGGGAAAGCGTCCCGTCGGTTAAATCAGCATTTGGAACCTGGAAGCAGGCTTATCGTAGGCATTGGATTAATTCGCATAACCCTGCGTCCTATTAGGGGGGCTACGCCTTCAGCTGATGCCGGTGTCGCACCGACCCTGGCCACGCGCAACCACATGCACAAGACGTCGGTAACCTACATAGTTGATCCGCATTTAGCAGTACGCAGGCGCACGTTATATAGCTTTCTCCCTTATAAAACCTCAATCCTATCAATCTTGCACTTAAAGTACGTCACCAAGGTAAAATACTTATACGTCCGACTACTTGCACCAATTACCTCGCACAAAATCACAATAAATAGCTGGATATACAAAGCCGATCGTCCACTCATCCAATGTTAAATATTTACAACACCGCAGCTCCCCTAAAAAAGTCGACAAGTCTTTTCCAAAACAAAATCAGGAAACGTCGGAAAACCATATTTCGAAAACTCGAGGAGCTACGATTGTGCGGAGCTCGTATTTATATTGTAATAGAACAGAACAACAAATATTTTACATACGATTCCGAGAAAACAGAATCTTGGCCACCATCTTCAAAGATGCTAGTAAGTTTTAAAAATGTTTATAATATGCTAAGCAATTCGTAAATATTAACCATCACTTNAATCTAGGATTTTCTACAACCGTTTGCCTTTTCACGATTATAGGCCTATACGTGCCAAAATATAGGGCTTATTGCTATTTACAGCGGTCGAATCCACTGGAAATACAGGGCTGGAATCCCTGAAATCCACAACTAATGGGTGCCCTGGTATATGTACCAATCCAGGTGCACGCAACGAATCGAATTTCGTTCGTGTGGGTGCAAGGTAACCTACAGACTAATGTTCGTTGCAATAGCTAGCGGGCTATCTTATCAAATCTGGGCCCCTTAGTGGGTGTTTGCAGCGATTTGCCAGCGAATTGCGGGGGGCTTGGCCCTGAATCGCGAACCGAAAGCTTAAAACACGCACTATCGGCCTGAGTCAAACGCTAATATAGCGACCCCGCGACAAATATCGCAATATCCTCACGAATATACGTGCTGTAGGGATGCAACAATAACCAAAACATGGCCTGAAATTCAGGCTTTCCAACGGTGCAAAATGCACTTTGATGCAACTAGCTACGAACATCTCCGGGCTCATAACCTGTTAGTTATGCCGCTGTTCAATTGGCTGCGCGCATGAAAATGCAGCCAACTGCACTTAACGTGCGGTCGCACGGCCTTTATAAGGCCTGTTCTTAACAAATCCAATTGCATTTTAATTGTAACAGAATAACAATTTGGTGGTCTTGCTACCTTAATAACACGATAGCAGTTTGCTTATGCCATTTTGTCCAGGTTGTTCGCCATTTGCTAATTTAGAAAGCACCTAACGGCCCAAAACCGGGATATTGGGAAAGCGTCCCGTCGGTTAAATCAGCATTTGGAACCTGGACTGGGCGCACAATTTGTTTGGCACGTATAAGAAGGCAGATCAGATAGATGCACCGGAAAACATTGACATTTAGGGAAAAGGCACTGGGCCCAGAGAATCCGTCCACACTCAGTAGTATAAAAAAACCTGGTATCATTGCTCGAAAATCAGAGAAATACGAGGAGGCGCAGAAAATCTACCGCCAGATATAAAATTCGAATGTAAGTGGGCTATAATCCAAAGACGGAATCCAGGACTAAAGTTGCAATGGTCGACAATTGGGCTGGCGATGCAGACAAGGGAACAATGGGTGCTTGGAGTAACATAGTATCTTGACGTGACTTGCAGTAGAGTAGTCCCCTTTGATGGACAATCAGCTGAATATTCATGCAGTACCATATAAACCCGCGCCCATAAATCAACGAGAGTTTTTGATGGTCAATTAAAATACTCTAGTAAATCCTCTTGATGGATGTTGCTATTATCGCCTTTTCCCAGCCCTTTTCAAGCGTCTGGCGTCGAATTTTCAATCCGAGGAAGCAGCAGACGCTAAATGGAAAGCCCGACATGCTGAGCGAGTAGAGGGCCGAACTAGTACTCGGGTGGGTGACCACTGGGGAATCCTCGGTGTTGTATGTTTTTTTCTTTCTTTTTTTCTTTCTTTTGTTGGCTTCACGCACTAGGTGGAAGGACGATTGGTAACTATAGAAGCGAATAATCGTTGTTGACACAGTAAGGTTTGGTTTTGTACGCCTACACAGTGACGTGATAGTGCCCGCCACTGCGTGCTTCTTCAACGGTTACATGCATGAATGGCTCATTTTCGTGGTTATCTAACTGGTTAGGTAGGCAAGGCAGTTTACAGTTTATCTTTACCGCCGATGAATCTTAGGTTCAAACAACCTGTTGACCTCTGTATAAAGCCACCATATACCAGCATAGCCTTTCCTCCGATGGGCGTTGGTGGATAGGACTCTTGAGTATTAAGGGGTATTTCGAAGGGTTAGTATGGCCCTGGAAGTCATCTCGGATCCAAGGAAGGCCGGTCGAGCGGCAAAAACTCGAAAGCCTCAGCTTCCCCTTTGGCATAAAAAACAGACACCCACACGCAATTTCCGAGGCTAAATATACGCAAGATTGCATTTTCTGCAGGCTCGCGTTTGAATTTGGGGTTGCCGAGATAAGACTGGTTGCAGAGCCGCGGCCCGGACGTCCCTCGCTCGATGTCATACTGATACAGGCCCTTTCTCTTAATTAAAAGCAGGATTCGGCTGCCTTGCGTCGCGGCAGCGATAACCTTTCCGTAGGTCTCAGTCTTCAAAAGATATAAATTCCCGTCATTGCTTTTAACAGCCTACCAGAGAAGCAGACTATTAAGGCGGGACGTGCCAATAAAGCAGCCCTGAGAGGATCTTTGCGGCAATAGTCGCACAGAATCAAACTCAGAACCATCCCGGTCAGTCTAGGGTATTGAGCAAAAATATGACGGTTAGAGAGCCATGGTTTTAGATGGGCCAATGGCATGGGTGTCCCCTTATTATGCGGTTAAATCTCTTTGTTTGGGCCAGGGTAAACTCACGAGCTTGTACTTCGGTGTAGCCACATGGTTAATGCCTTCTAGGCGATTGCCGTCAAGTAGTATCTTGTAAATAAGAACAATGCAGTCATAGGTCGTTCCGGACATATACAGGTAGTCACCATCCTTGCTAAATGCAAGATCGAACATAATGCCCGGCTTCTCTTTCAATTCAATCGCCGATTAATTGGGATTGTTTGCATTAAACACCAGCAGACTCCCACATTTGAATAGAGCAATGCGATTTTAACATGAGACAGCAGCCTTGTTGATTTCGCCAAGGCCATCGAACGTAGTTCGGCGCTCCCAGTGGGATGTATTCAAAATGCTCATATGCTCGCTTCCAAGCAGCAAAGTATGAATCTAAAGGTTAGGTAGCTTAACTGTTAGCAAACGCCGTTTAGAAACGAATTGTTCAAAGCTTTTTTATGACGAAGATATAAAGAAAGAACTCCCCAGTGACCACGAGAAAATGCTATCTCCATAGTCTTATCCGGCGAATATAAAATAAATAGGCTCCCTACCATTTATTTCTTGGGTTTCGATTAATAACCCCTTTCCTGCTTATCCCCGTATAGAACAATGTAGTTTCCACCTGCAGCGACGCCAGCCCATACACTCTTTTTCCTTTGGGATTGTGTGGCAGTGAACAATAATCGGCCTCCCCACGGCCTGTCGGTGACGTTACATTCCAGATAATCTCATTGTTTGCCAAGTAAATCATCCCGCACTTTGCGAAGCATCCGAACTTAGCATTTCCGGCCAATCTGTGCTTACAACTTGGGTCTTTGGCCTCTCCCTCCGATTCCCGTGAGTTTAGGAAACATTTTCTTCTCTGTGTAACTGGGCTATGACTTGTAATTGCACCCACTGTGTCAAACTTCGAAATTTGCTCCAACGGTAGTGATCCCGAGAGTTTCTCGTCTTGGTTAGTTGTAAGTGGTGAAATATTGGTACTGGAGTTCCGTTGAGGCGCAGATAGTGTCGTAGGACTGCCGGAAGGCTCTGTTTGGTGAAGCGCTTCGTGAACAGAAAGATACAAATTATGTGCGGAAGGCCTCTCTTTTGGGACCACTTGAAGCGCATCAGTGATAAATTTTACCTATGGCTTCGATGAGACAGACCTCTCCATCTGCTGCAGATAGCTAGTGACCTTCTCGCTGACCTTGAAAGCATCTCTGAAGCGGTTGTCCAATACGGAACTCTTCTCGCTGCTGATGATAACATTGGGCGCCGACGGCGTGTCTGATTGCTCTTGTGTCTGAGATGAGTTGATCGTGTGCTCCCAGAACTGGTAACTTTTGGAGTCCAGATGAGAAATTTTCCGCTCTTCGCCGAACTTTGCGACAGACTCGCTACCTCCTACTGCAAAGGCGAGCACCTCGGCCGATATGGCAGCGAAAGACCAGATGTCGCTACTCCGTCCTATCAGGATGTCTTTTCCTGAATTCGCTGCTGCCAGTTGAATTTTAGGCGCCTGATGGGTGCCGACGCCACGTTGGGCCATTGCTTCAATCGTGAAATCGCCTGCTGAGAATATGGGCTCTTCGAAAGTCTTGTCTTTCTTGTCTCGCTTTAGCTTGCGTTTCAAGACAAACGAGATTCCAAAGTCAGCCAGCTTCCATGTTCCGACCGGACTGTCTGGACTAGTGAAGATGAGGATGTTGTCCGGTTTGATGTCCATGTGTACAAATCGGAAAGCCTCCGTCTCTTTCTTTGATTGGCCATGAAGAAGTCGCAATGCCTCTGCAAGACCAAGGCATTGCTTTAGCAGCATTGCAAAACGCTTTTTTGGGTCGCTTGCTTACTGGTTTGATGCCTCGGCGTTCCCGCCAGCCATCATGGGTAGATTGCCAAATCGATCTTTAAAAGACTGCTCCACAAAGGTGTTTCTTTATCCACGACCGCATCACTTTCATCGAGGAACTGGCGGAGATCCCCAAGGTTGGCAAACGAAAATACGAGTAAAGGGAGGATCTAAAAAGAGCCGGGACAATAACAATCCACAAACGACTTGCAGAATTAAGGCCTTCCAAAATCCGAGGCTATTCAAGTCTCCCTCTAAATCTTCGAACGGATCAAGCGTCAGAACATGTTTCATAGGTGAAAGCTACCTTACCTATCTACCTACCTACCCATGCACTTATCTAACTATATATCTGCTTCAATATCTCACTACCTTGCATTGCCCCAATTCCCCGTGGTATATTCAACGTCAACCAATTCTTAAGCCGGTAACCCTTTCTGCCAATTCTTCCGTCGTCATCCGCTCCGCGGCAACCAACTGTATAACCCCGCTGATTATACTCTCCAACTCGTCCGCAAGATTCAGCGTTTCCGAGACCTCTCCAACAAAGGCAAGCCACTTTTCCATGGCCATTCTGGCTTGCGAGCCCTCATAACGTGCATCGGCGATCCGCCACGTTCTGTGAGCCCTGCAGCCTTCCGGCAGGGGAATCTTACCGGCAAGGAAGAGCATCACCACGCCGAGCGCGAAAACATCCCCCGGCGCGCCTCGACTCGAAGGTTGGGCCAAGTACTCCTGCGGCACATACCAGGGAGAACCTGCCGTGTACAAACCCGAACTTCTCCCGGTGATCTCTGTTGAGAGGCCAAAGTCGATGAGGACGGCGCCGCGAGTCGGAGAATAAAGAATATTGTCCGGCTTGATGTCGTTGTGCACAATCTTTTGACGATGAATGTAGGAGAGGGCAGTCGACATGTCACTCAATAACTCTGTCGCGTTGGTCCTAGTCAAGGTGCAGTATGGGCCTGCCGCGTTCGGCTGTATGTAGTGCACCAGACTCGGTGCCTCCACATGCTCCATGTAGAGGGCAAAGACTCTGGAGTCGGCGTCGAACAGACGAACTACCGATGGCTGTCATAAACCAGCCAAGCCACGATGGAAGAGGATCGAAGAGGATAGTTAGTAAAGGTGCTGAAGGCTGATATATATGTCTGATATATCTGTGAGAGATGTGAGAGAAGGGGGAGGGACAATACATACCTGCTCGGACAGTCTCAAATGGTTTTTCACTTCCTGTACCCAAACATGGCCTGAGCGGTGAATGGCTTGCGCTATCTTGCCAGAACCTCCCTCTTCTACGGGGCCCGAAGGCGAGCGGATAACCTTGATGACTGCTGCTCCGTTGTTCTCTGGAAAAGAAGAGTGTTGGCCGCTAAAGACATGACAGTTCGCTCTCATTGCGATCTCTTTGTCGTATGTGACCGTGTAATCCTCACCAGCCGGGCCAATAACTCTGGCCTTGTCTCCAGCGTGGAGATATTGCATTGGATGCACGTTTATGGGCAAGAGGTCCCGCCTGGTACTCGTAGCCGAAGCCGAAGCCGAAGGTCCCATTACCGCTGGATGACCACGGGCTTGATGCAAAGCCCGAATAGGGGCCGGCTGGAAAACAATAGTTGCGTTATCCTTGCTTCCAAGCTCCCTCAGCTTGCCCTTTTTGGCTGGGCCCGGGTCCTCGGTCTGGGAGAAGTCATGTTGTCTCTTTGCCCCTTGCGACAGCATCTTCGCAGTACGTGGCTCTTGCGAGTTGGTCAATACTGAGATACCGCTGCGTGCCAAGACGGAAAACTCGAGAACTTGTTGCCCAGAGGCTGCATGGATAGCCCAAGGCCCAGCTTCTAGGAGCTCGTAATCGTACGGCCCAATTTCGATGGACCGTACTGATTGAGTAGTAAACGCCGCTTGGCCCTCAAGCCCTTCTTTTGTTGGTAGGTTCCTGGGAAGCATTTTGAGTGTGACCGGGTTGTCGTCTACGTTCTTGATAGCTATGCGATCGGCGGCCGGGTCGAACACCAGTGTGCAATGCAGCAGCTGCGCTGGACTTTCTGCCGCTGGGACGCGCTGGCCAGCCTGGGTCGATGGTACGTAGGCTGACGCCTGGATCGTCAAACCGACGTTTTCCTTGGACTGTGTGAGGGACAGTTTTTGGTAGGACAATGCACCAGGCAGTGCGGTGCCACCGGCTTTGGCAGCAACGTCGAGCACGGCCCGCCGGTACCGAGCTTTGGCGTCAGCTCCCGGTTCAATGTGGCCCAATGGATGAAG
Organism: Pyricularia sp. CBS 133598; assembly: GCA_004337975.1. NCBI lineage: Eukaryota > Fungi > Ascomycota > Sordariomycetes > Magnaporthales > Pyriculariaceae > Pyricularia > Pyricularia sp. CBS 133598. The sequence continues at coordinate 28,500 of RRCJ01000039.1, read as the reverse complement.
ACGGACTGTCACCGCTTGACTAGGTGAAGCCCCCAAAATTATGCGCACATTTGGTGCCCCCTCAGCATCATCCTCCCCTTCCTCCTGTGAAGCCGGACTGGCGGCATCTTTCTCACCATGGCGTCGAATGAGTTCGCTTGAGCTGAACGGATTGGTGGAGCCAGACGGGGCTTCGGGTGAGGCGAGACGGACTCCATGCTCCTCCAACATGCGCGCAAGTTCGGTTGATGGGATCGGCTCGGTGGTGCTGCCGGAAACATTTGCCCCGTCGTCAACATTGCTATCCATAATATCACGTTATTTGAAAACGATTTGTGAAATTAGAACAAGTTTGCAAATGCAGAAGAAGTTGGAGAGGGGCAGTAAAAGACCAAAGGTTCGATGAGTTAAAGGCGTGAAGAGAAAAAAAGAAAAAAAAGAAAAAAAGAAAAAGTTTTAAGAACAGTTGAAGAGATGAGAAACATATATGAAGCAAGACCTTGATAGAGGGTACGAGATATGAGCAAAAGGCGGGGGGAAAACGAGAACTACCGGAGAGAAAAAAAAGAAGAAAAACAAGGAAGATAAAGAAACAGAATCAGGACGAGGAGGCTCAAGTTAATTGCCCATTTGATCTCATCCGCCTCTGCACGACCCGGCCTACAAAGGCCGCCGCCAGGCAGAAGCGCCCGTCAACGGTGGGAGTGTTTAAAGGATCCCCATCGCAGGATGAACGATTGGGTGGACGACCTCCTTGGCTTGGATAAGATGCTGTTGGCCCCCCCCCCACTTTCAGCGATGGGAATAACTTGAAGACTTGTCACGTGAGCCTGCAGGTAGCATTGATACTTCGGACTTTGGAGAAGTACTAAAGAAAGTGGGGCTGGCTGTCAACGATAGTGTACCACCGTGAATCACACTCACAGACCGGACCATCCTTGCTTGAAATCATGTGGATCTCCAGCCCCATTAAATTTTGGCTCCATCACATCACCACTTCATTTCGTCACCAACTCCGCTGGCATTTCCTTTTCAACCTTCCATGCTTTCTCCATCAATCACTACTCGGTCACCGAGTGCTAGACCTGCCACTCGGCTAGCTATTCATAAACTTTCACCATGAACGGCGATCTGCCACAGGAAACCATCTTCACTGATTGGCATCATCCGAGGCGCAAGTGGCCATGGCACAAGTTCCAACTGAAACCCAACGCATTGTACACGACGCTACACGAACGATTCAACACTAGAACGTGTCCAATACAAGACCCCCACGCCTTTCTATTCGACGTGCGCTCGTGCGCCAATGAATCAAACGATGTAGACGAGTTCTACGCCAGACTTGAGGAGCGAAAAGACGAGCGGGTGCGCGAGTTGGAAGAAGTCTGGGAGAACGTGACGGACTTGATGGTATTCGACGAGAGGGGCCTTCCTTCGAATCGGATATGGACGTGCAAGCAGTGCAATAATAGCTCGGGAATCAGTGAAGTCACTACTCCATGCGAGCCCGTGTCGACCAACGATACGCCCGACGTCCGTTCCCTGTGGTTTTTCAACATGATCCAGACAATGTCGTTCGACAGTATGGTTAGGTTTTTCGACGGGTTTGTGCGAGAAGCACGCAAGGAGCGCGACGAGTACTACCGCGAGAAAAGGGCCAGAATGCAGCGGGGTCGGGAGGAGGGCGCCCGGCGACGCGCTGCAAAACAGAACCAAGAACTCCAAGACCAAAAGCGCGCTGGCGAGGGCAGCACCGCCGCGGCCGGGCCACAAGACAAAGCTGCTGGCCCCGAATTGGACGTTTCGATACCAGCCGGCGCTACTGTCCCTAGCCCATCAGTTCCCACCCGAGATGTCGCCAATGATCCGCCGCCATTATCACAGCCGCCGAGCACACCATCATCCGATCCCGAAACCTCATTCGATCAGTCCCCATACACCCCCGCGACGACTCCCTCGCCCCGCAGAGCACAGTCCGACTCGAGGACTGGTAAACGCAACATATGCACCGCCTCCAACTCCACTACCGCAAAGACGGCGAACTCACCCCATACCACCACTAAACACACAAAAAGAGGTCGCGCTGCCTCAGAACAATCCTGTGAGGATGAGATCATTGCAACAGGTGAAGCTTCACTACGACAGCCGCGAAAAAAGAGACGCCGCGTCTCGCTACAAACCGAGAGCGATATCCCGGCGGGGAACGCTCAGATACAAACCAGCGCTGCGGGTACCTCTGAGGCTACCTGTGGAGTCCTGAGCGAGGCCGATATGTTTGCGGCAGCAACGATGGACGCCTCACGGAAGCTACATGGGCTCATGGGCGATGATGGCTCCTCCAATCTGGACAAGACGAATGCATCGCCAGGGACGGAGACAAGCACAGAGTTGCGGCATTTCGAAAGAAGCCCCATCTCGGACATTGTACAACAGCCACTGCCACTAGGTCTTCAGGATCAAACGCAGCCTCTGTCCCCTTCGCTGGAAAATGACGAGTGGCCGTATGTGCCCATCGTGGAGTCACAGTGGCCATTCGACTGAACGAAAATGTTGTCATGTGGGCGCCAGCATGTGCAATGCCGGATACACCGCACGCAAGTCGTAAAATGAAAACTCGCCTCGATTTGAGTATGAACTGGCCGGACGTCGCTATCCTAGAAACGAGCTTGAACAAAAACCCCAGTCCCAGGGAGAAGAAGAAGCCGAGCCACACTCTAGCAACGTGGTTGTAGGGAGACACGGAGATACGGTCGAAGTCTGGCATACAGCGTGAAGCCCATAGAAAATAGTCAGGCAGGGCTTGTTACTCAGTATCCAGATACAAGTGCAGCTTCCATAACCGACCAGTGAAATCGCATGCAAGTTAGTCGATAACCAGAGTCAACATCACTTTATCAGCTTGACTAGGAATCTGGAGCAAGTGCCTAGATTCTTCTGTCATATTTTGTTTCGCGATCTATGGCTACATCGGTGACCTACACGGGCCAATAGGGACCACAAACGGGACCTGAGCAAGAGGGCCTGGATTTAGTAGGCCTGACCTGATCGATCTGGTTCTAGTCTAGTCGATGTAGGTAAATGTGGTGCCAGGAAAAGGGGCCGGAGGGTCAACATTGATCACAGCGAAAGAGGGCAAGGGGCCATGGACAGACTGGAAGGGTACGAAGCAAAGGGAGAGAAAAAAACAAGCTGACTAAAACAAGATTTGGAAGATTAATTAGTGCCTACGTACGCTGTATCTAAATTTATGTCTAGAATACAAGCAGCCCCTGGCGCATTCACTCGGCTGGCTCTCCCCAACAAAAACCGACGAACGCCCGTATGTATCGTCAGTTAGACAGATCTACATAAACACAACGCGAGAATGGGCGGGTGAAATGCTCAAAAGAAAACCAGTGCTGGGTTGCGCCCTGCAATGCGTTTATCAGAGGCTCTAGGCTCACGCGCCACGCGTGTTACCAGAGTCCCGACTCCTCTCCACTGTTTTAGTTCTATCACTTTTTTCTCTCAGCTAGGAGCGTCCATCTTCAGGCTAACACTCAACGTTGATAGAACAAAGAGATCGTGGCGGCGTTGTGGTTCTTGAGTGTCAAGTTCTGCTCACGGCTTGGCTGGTTCAGAACGAAACATAACGCCGTGCACTGCTTGTAAAGGGACTGAAACCCCCATCTTGTCTACTGTTTCTTAATTCGTTACCTAGTGTGATTTCTAGCCCAACGGCCTGCTCGGAGGAACGTCGGTTGGCTCTGGGCACATCAACACGCATGCCCGACTTTGGTAGTTTCAGAAGAGCGACCAAATGTGACTCGATAACAACCCAAAAACAGCGATGCCGTCGGCTCTTACGTCTGTCAAATTGATAACCGCGTCGAACCGGTCCCGCGCGAAATTTGCTGTATCCAAAGTCGCGCCTTTGAGCAACGCAGGTTGACGGTCTTGGAGGGATCCGAGGTAGGACCAGCGTCTTCGCAAATGCGAAGACATTGGTTGGTCACATCTCTCTCATTCAAACGCTAGATCAGAGCCGAGATAAAATCGTAGCAACGATACACCACCTTCAAAACCTTCTCAGTTCAACAATGTTGAATGAGGGCCCCGAGCGTGACGAACAAAGGCTACGATTGCAGGAGGATATTCACGCCTCCAAGCAGTGCTTGGAAGTCTGCAAAGAGGCATCCAAGCAAGCCTCTCGTCAGAAGATACACATCGTTGGAGAAGTAGTTGCTGACGATGACACCGATCAAGTGGTTGTTACAACTCTTGCCGATTTTTTGACGTTGGCAAAGTATTGGCTAAAAGCGGATCTGCACAAATAGTCGGCTTAATAACGGATAATACGCTTCAAAAACTGACAGCAAATCAGTATAGCAGTCGTTTTGGCACCGCATCCAACTATCCTGGCCGTGCACAAGTTCGCAGCACTGCCTTGCCAGCAAGTTGCACGAGCCAAGACGGCGACAACCATACTCCATACCTATCGAACAAGGACAGACAATCCCCAGATGCACATTTGAAGTCTGCCAGACCATGCCCTAATGAGGTTAGAAAACGGGCTGCCGAAGGCGGTGGTGCATACCCGATGTGATTAACGCATCTTAAAATGGCTGTTGTTTGTGATAGTGGATTTGGACGACTCTTTTTTTTCCCTTTCTGGCAGACAGCACGATCCTTATAAATGTTGTTCGAACAGTCAGTCTATATAAACACAACCTATTAATTGCGACTGTGCTGACTCGATTTCTTTTCTATCTTGTTCTTTCGTAAGGATACGTGGGAGTAGGGTGACAGCAAGGCATGCTTGGGGTATTGAATAGCTAATGAGGTGTTGAATCGTTTACAACATCACTGGGACGAGCTTCGCTGAAGAAATGCTCATAAACATCGCTGTCGCCATGGTGCGGACGGACCATAAATTTCAATACGAGGCACACAGTCACGCTTTTCCCTGGATCGACTGAATGTCTGTATGCACTCGAATTTCGTGCTAAAATGTGACTTTCGCCGTTTCCACGCCTTTGGTCACAAGTGTATAGCCTATAACCGGACCTTCATAGCGAGACAGCAGGCCATGTATGATACGTAAAGTAGCGCAGAACTCGCCGGGTGACGCAGGTACATTTACAAGTAATCCACCACAAGACGAATGGGTCAATTATGGGTTCGCTGCTAACTCTCGATTACACCAGTTTCTCTGCCTCTCCATTCTGCTCCGCTTAAGCTTTAAACGGTCGCATCTGCCAGCGCCATATCCTCACCAACACGACCAAAAAGCCTTGCGCCTGGATGGATTTCGTTACTACAGTAATTGTTGGAATCATAATAACTATCGCACTTGAAGGGATATTCCGACATGGAGTAACACGCGCGGCCCCTGGGATGCCTTACAAGTAAGGCATCTATGGGCCCGCACGAACCCCTTTCTTGTGCCCCAGAACAGATTGCAAATAGCTTCCTTTGTTTCTCAGAAGGTAGACAGGAATAATTAGATATAGCGATTCGCACTACTTATTTGTCTCAACTCGAATCCCTACGCGTAGACGAGGTCTATGAACAGTAATCAAGGTAGAGAAATGCCACGGGCATTCGGCAGGGGGGCGAGTCGCCGGCTTGCCATAGCTCAGAGTAATTTGCTCTCAAGCCTCGATTACGCGTACCACTGTGGTGATCACTGTTCTGCGAAATTGCGGTGGAAACCCTATGGCTATGTCAAGCGTACCCTGCCCTTGCTGCTGAAAACCGGATGCCATTCAGCTGCCCCTCTTCTCTGGCAGGATGGAACTTGCGTTGCAGAACCTAAAGGATGTAGCACTACTACGTACAGTGTGACTGTGGCAAGGGATTTCGTTGGTCGAGGGTTCTATTCTACTGGCCGGTAACACCCCGGGCTACACAAGTATAATGACGCCAAGCGCCTGTCTTACCCCTCCTCTCCTTTTTTCTTCTCGAACCAACCATCACAAGTTTGACAGGTGCTTTCATCGCGATGTAAGATTTGACTTTTAATACTACCCAACAGTCTATCTTCTGTTACACATTGGTATAGTCTGGGTAAGCAAGTACATGAACAATCTTTACCAGCATAACGCAGGCGCTGGTGCTATATTTGGAGGAAGTCGAGTTATTGGCTTCCGCAAACGCGTCCTTCCGCCCTGATCCGTATGAAGTCAAAGAACTAGTCTCTCACCATACCGATGGTTTTCCCGACCGTACGGAGAAATGGCACAGTTTTGGACTGGCTGGCAGGCGATTAGTGGAGTGGAAATAAAGGCCGACTATGATCGCTTCGAGGCTGCTCGAACAGGCCGCTCAAAGTAGCGCCGGACGAAGTACGCCCAGTTTATAACGGTAGCTCTAGGCTGTGTGTTGACTATCGCGCCAAAACCATATTTTTTCACCCAAAAGCTCCACGAAGTTCTCGAACATGGCCGGGCATCGTGTCAATTGTGCGAGGGATACGTGAAATCTCATCCTTTTGCTGTGGTTAGCTAACGCTGCTTGACCTTCATGTTGATAGCCAAAGATGCCCCACCAAAATCATTTCTGTATGCCTTAATATTCAGGCATATTACCCCGTCTTAACGACAACAGCGGAAGCGGGGTTGATCAATACAAGGATGATGGGCAGTGGATGGGCATTGACGCGGTGATTTCGAATCCTCGGTCCCGATACTGAATTTCGCGGTTGACGAGATAGCCAGCCGATTCGTATTTCAATTATTCTGTACCCCAATTCTATCATTGCCCGGAGTCACTATGACAGATCCGCTTAGCACAGCTTCTGGTGTTGTGGCCCTGGTGACCTTCGCCTTGCAGTCTAGCGTAACTCTCCATCGGACCATCCGCAGACTTCGGAGCCAAGAGAAGGACGCGCGAGCTCTCAAAGACGAACTTGCCGATCTAACTAGCGTGTTGGAAACGCTTCTAGAAACGATCGAGGGCCACCCTAATATTGATTTTGGATCTCTCGCGCTTCCTCTACAGCGCTGCGGCAAGACATGCCAAGAATATGGCGAGCTTATTGCCAAATGTACTAGGCATTCCACGAGCTCACGAGCGAGCCTTCGCGATTGGATCACTCAGCGGTATCTCCAAGGAGATATTAATGATTTTCGCAACATGTTATCAGGGTACAAATCGACCATCAACATAGCTTTAGCAAATGCAAACATGTTAGTAGTACCAATGAAGTCTTTCATTGGCAAGCATTGCTAACCCACGTGTATCTTACAGTCGCTTCGCCGCAATAACACCGCAAGTTCTGGAGGATTACAAAGACTTGATCCTTGACACGACCCTTGATTTGAAGGAGCATCTCGAATCGCTTGAAGAAAAAGTTGGCGACTTACAAAAGAGCATCCCCCAGGACGATGAAGCTGAATGGGCGGCTCTTTCGGAGGAGAAGGAAAGCACAGAGCAGGGTCTCAAACTATGTGCCCAGCTGTCCGCTCAGATCGAGCAATTTATGTCGCTATCTGCGGAGAATCCACAGTTCTCAGGCCGCCCATCAGCACACAAGCACATCAAATCGGGCCTCGGCCCTGTAGGGGCTAGCCTCCAGTCTCTTTTGCTTATTCTGCAAAAGCATGAGTCAAGCATCAAACAGCAAATGGAGGCTCTGCGTGTGAGCGGATTACATGGGGATGTCACCGCACAAATCGAATCTTTGGAGGAAACAAAGACCGCCATTCGCCAGTGTATTCATGTCGTCTCCGATGCCGACGAGACTGTGCGAGAGGAGAGACGCAATGTTTTTGCGGACATCACCATGGCCGACGACAGCTACGCTTTCTCTGTGTCCACTGTCGGAGATTTAGTGACCGCGAGAGGATTCCATCTTAGCGGACGTGCCCGTCATGTTGGTGGGCAGATCAGCGATGAAAGCTATCAAATGACCATTGACGCACTTACGAAATTGGACCTTGCGCACTCTCAGTCCACGCGCCAGAATAGCCAGAATCATGATCAAAAGACTCATGGCCCAACACCGGTTCACCCTGAAACCGGGGGTACTACAACTTTTCAAGATCGTTATGGACGAGGAATGAAACTTTCGTTGCCAAACGACGGCAACAGGACACCAGATGTCCCTTAGTGTTTAATTTGAGACTGTTGGGGATGATTTTCTCCTGACAAACTGTACCCACAGCAGGCAGATCAAAGCAACCATAGTTAGGTTATGACGTACCGGGCGTGGCTAAACCCCGGGACAGATTAATAGCCTACTATTATCTACTAGATGCATTTGAACAGATCGTCTGTCTGCTCTGCTTGACTGCGGCACCTACTGGTGCATGGCGTCAATATATATCTCGCAGCCAAAAATTGTCCCTTGACAACCACTGGCTGCTGGACAGACCGTTTGTGAGATACACAACCTAGTCATAGTGGGTTAATGCGATCTCCAAGTAGAAAAAACTTAGGACCATAAGAAACTATGTTACTCCAAGCACCCGTTGTTCCCTTGTCTGCATCACCAGCCCAGTTGTTGATCATTGCAACCTTAGTCGTGCATTCCGTCTTTGGATTATAACCCATTGACATCGAATCTTGTATCCGGCGGCAGATCTCATGCCCCTCCTCGTATTTTCCCTGATTTTCGAGCAGCTATATCAGGCTTTTCATATTGCTGAGTGTGAACGGATTCTCCAAGGGCTGGTTACACGTGACCCTGCATAGGCCACTACTAACAGATACACTTCATTAATAACGTTTCAGTCATTCCGTTCTTCTGGAATGGTTTGGCACACGTTAGACCCTGCCAATGAGAAAACTTGCGGATATAAAACAAGTAAGGGATCTTGGGGATGTTTATGGGCACAAGTACAGGTGCACCACACCTGTATTCTAGCTAATTCTAGACCTAACTGTTTGCTCTATATGCTACAGCAAGTGCGTGTTGTGATGCTAGTCGAGACGGGTGAGAAAGATACATCATTCCGTCGCCCGTCGCCCCTACACTAACAACCTTCCACTCATTTGCCACTTTATACACCAAGAGCAAGCTCGGAAAGGAGAGAATGACACATGACAATATAATAGCTATGCTGCTTATCCAAAGCGCCGTGCCCATCGGCCACCCGTCCCCAGCATCTTCTCCAACTGAGACGACGACCTGTAGCGCACTGAGGACCACTGACGCGACTGCAATCAGGAACAAGATCGACCCGTAGAAGCTAGCAAAGCCTTTGTTTTTTGCCTCACCATCACAATAAGCGCCAATATTTTCTGGTGCATCTCCTCTGCCTCCTCGTATTTCCCTTGGCTATGAAGTAACAGTACCAGGTTTTTGATACTACTAAGCGTGTCCGGGTTTTCTAGGCCCAGCACCTTTTCTCTAAGCGCCAGCGTTGTCCGAAGCATCTGCTCTGCCTCCTCGTATTTTCCCTGCTTATAGAGCATTAGGGCTAGGTTATTAATGCTGATAAGTGTGTCCGGATTTTCTTGACCCAGCACCTTTTCACTAAGCTTTAATGTTGTCCGGCACATCTCCTCTGCCTCTTCGTATTTCCTCTGCCTATCGAGCATTAGGGCCAGGTTGTTCATAACGTTAAATATGCTCGGATTTTCTTGACCTAGCACCATTTTACTAAGAGCAAATGTTGTCCAATGTATATGCTCTGCCTCCTCGTATTTCCCCCGCTTATTAAGCACCGATTTCAGGTTTTCATAAGAGGGACCTTTTCTGAAATTGGTAAAGCAACAGATGGAAATTAAGGGGCCGCAAGCCAAAGCGCATCATACTTGGCGGAATCGATTGTGAGATTGAGGCTAAGAAACATCGTTGTAAAAGTTGTGGGGCAAGCTTTGCCAGCCATACACAGCGCCATCAGAAGTGAGTATCTGTATGCCTGACGACGATCGCACTCCAAGGAAGATGAAAATCACAAAAGGCCGGTATCTGATCAGGTAACCGCAGGTCACATGATAAAATATCTGAGTTCACCTGTCCAATATGCCAAAGGCAGGTAAAACGGAAGGACAATTTCACGAGCCACGTCGAAAGACACGCTACACAAGGCGGTGCCGGAAAGATAAGGTATGACTCACGTGCAGAGGAATACTTGCATTCCATCAAGAACGGGCAACCTGGCGAGAAGTTTTGTCGTGATTTAAACGGTGGCTACACCTACGTTAGTCAGTCGGGAAGTTTGGAAGGCTAAAGCATATCCGGGTCATATATCTAAGCTTTTGGGAATAGAATAGTCTTAATATTACGTCGTTTTGACCTTATTGATTTGAGCTTGGCCTACCAACTGCCGTTTTCCCCCCAAGCAGCTCTGACTGGCTCAGAATCAAGGCAAAGTTATACTAGCTGAAAATCTTTATTCACCGGCGCATTCGCACAAGGGATGCCTCTATATAGTTTTGCTGCTTCTCCGGTAGCAGCTCCACAGGTGCCTGCAACAGTAGTTGTTGCGTGTCCTCCTCGATTCCCCCGGCTCTGCAAAGAAGCACGATGTCTGCAAAGGGAACATAAGGTTGTTTTTGATGTTTGGGACTTTGCAGTGCGAGTTCAGTTTTACCCGAATATAATCACGCTTCCTTCTGCTCAGATTACCCGCACTACAAATTTGAGTAGCATTCAAGCTGAATCTGGGCCCATGGACACCCTTTGCCGCCGAGTAACGACGAATTTGTGTCCGTTATCTTGCCGAACGTCCCGAGCGCTCAGATGTATATCATTGGCCTGGATTCGGGAGCGGATTGCGGTCTTGTTGTTTCCGGTTAATGATACAACCTATGCACTCGAAATGGGACGGTTAAGTGCCGCAGAATTCTTCCAGGCTTGTGGTGGGTACTGATGCCAAATCAAAGTCGGCCAGCTTGACAAAGATTTACGCCGGATAATCATCACATTCGCAGGTTTGATGTCTCGATGTGTGACTCCACTCTGATGGAGAAAAGCCACGGGTTGGAGCAACTGGTTGAAGAGATCTTTAACCTCGCGATTTCTGATGGGGCATAGGCGATGTGCATGGCAGCATGACTGCTGAACAGATTGAGTATTATTAATAGAAGGTCGACAACTGGTGGTATGGCACATTGCCCATGAGCCAGGCTGTGGATGATGCCGTGGCTCAAGCCAACAGGGAAAAGCCATGTACTAGCGAATTCTGACAAACGCGGCAAAGTGCTCCACATACCCCACCTTTAGGATGTGCGCATACATCCTAGATACAAATGGTCCCACCAACCAACCTACGACTGAAAAGCAATAGACGACGTCTCATACGCCCGCTAGCCTTGATATCATCAAGCTGAGCTGATGTCAGTGCGACTAAAAGGAAAAGAAAGTAAAAGAAAAGCAAAGAAAGGAAAAGAAAAGACTTTTGGAGACTTTTATCACCGGCTGCGGTCTGTCACTTCTGAAATCATTTCTGTCGTTGTCGCTTTCGATTAACAAACAATAAGCATTGCAGCAATGCAGACACAATTCGTTATTGACAGTTGGACCACCAGCACCAGGGATAACGAATGCACAATAATCGTGCGCTTTTCTGGAGCTGTTTTCTATCTTCAGTGGATACCCGCTGAGTTGGAAGCAGAGCCAATTCTTCTTGCAGACTTTTACAAGTCGCTCAAGATATTGAAAACCAATGAACACGAAGACGACGGTGGTGACGAAGGCTACGATGCGAGAAAGGCTGAGGCAGAAAAGCTTGCATAACCATTTAACGAAATTATCTCAGCGCTCGCCCCAGACCCACCAATGCCACCAATCACATTGCATCAATGGCTTAACCCTGAGTGGTTTCTATTGATTGCCACTGCAGATGAAGGCAAGATTCGACCAAGGAGAGACTACGAAAATCCTTACCTGCCTCCCGGAGAATATCGGCAATCGAGATTATGGAAGAGCCTTGATTTGGATAAGTGGGTGCCAAATTGGTACTTAGCACGTGACGTCCAAATAATTTCGACCAATCCCGGCGAAAATCCGCTTTTATCTCCTCCATCCAAGGTTTTTGTTCAAGGACATGTTGTTTGCCATTTCAAAGGTTTTGAACGCGGATTCCCGGCAGTTTTTCGTGAGCTCAGAACTTTCCGCAAAATTTCGGACGCTTTAGCAACCGGTCAAATCCCATTTGATATGCGCATTTGTCGCCTCCAAGGTGTCGTGTGCGATGTCGATGTCGACACTCCTGACCAAACACGAATTACTGGTTTGCTTTTGGTGTACATTGAGCCCAAAATCACTCCCGCACCCAGCACCTTGATGAATATCGCCAGGTCAACCAACCAGGAAACTCGCAAGCGCTGGGCCAAAGAACTGGGAACGACCGTTCAAACCTTTCACAAGGCTGGGATACAATGGGGAGATGCAAAACCTGACAACATATTGGTTGATAAGAATGATGACTTGTGGTTGATTGACTTTGACGGCGGCTACACTCACACTTGGGTTAGTCACGATAACTGTGAAACAGAGGAAGGTGACCTTGAAGGGTTGGATAAGATTCAAGTTTGGCTTTGTAACATGGGTTGAAGATGTATTCCAGAGGCGGACAGAGGCGACCAACTAAAAAGGGGCCAGCGGGCAGACTTCAATTTTGCATTACCATGACACAAAGTCGCTTGTGCTATAATGAAAAGATTTCAAGGCCTGAAGTAATTTGATATTAGCCAATGTGTGACTATCAATTTTGCCTTAATATGTGCGGTCTATTAACTTGTGTACTTTTCACGGTAACATAACAAATTGCTATTCTGAACGTTGTCTTTGATATTTTACTATTTAAAATGATAGAATCTTACCGTTTGTTATACTATTCGTGATATGAAAACAATGCGTGGGTTTCCTTTGGCAGGCTCAAGCCTAAGGAACGTGAAGCAAATGAGTGTGACTTGCTTGTTAGGTTAAGTTTTTGATTAAAAAGTGTGGCAACGCGAGAAAGTGATGAAAAGGCATGTGGCAAGGTGGGTTCGAGAGTGCTTGTGTAGTGTCTTTGACCTGGGGCTGATTGCGTTCGCTGTAGGTGCACGGGACAACCATATTCGGCTAATAGTCCTCATATCGCGGTTGGTGATTAATGTCCTCCTGACTAGAGTTATTTGAAATTATCAGCCTACGTTCAACCCTAAAAATGGAAGAATAAAAATATGACTTACGAGACAACTGATCGACATTTTCGACAGATTGAGTGTTCGCAGAAGCAAGTATTATACACATTGCCAAGTTTATCTGCTCCATCAATTTGGGTTTGACACTGGCAGCAGTACCAGCCATATTGTTTGAGATACCACTTCTTGCATTTCGTGGTCTGACAATACCCCCCAGTGTTGGCCCGAGTTGTTGGAGGGTCTAGGCAAGGAAGAAGTTTGCCGGTTCTTGCATTGTGGCGATTTGCTTGTACGGCTTCTGGGCAGTCTTCGGGGTCTTTAGGGTGCAACACGGAGGGTTCTTTGGTATGACCACAATCAAATAGATTGGTAACTTTTTGACACATGCTGATCGTACCAACAGGATAATGATGGGTTTGGTGTATTGATATGCCGACTCTTCAAAGTATTCTGTGAAGGTACTATGAAGGTGCCTGAAGAATCCAAGAGTTTTGGAAAGGGTATATTAAGCTTTTAAAGGCAAAGACTTATCGTCCTCGTGATGGTATCTCTCAGAGGTGGGACTTTTGCTGTCAATGTTTGCACTCCTAATTTTCGTTTCGACATCTGGTCCGTATCGAGCTGTGGTTGTGTGGCGCCAAAATGCTCGCCAACCCCCTTTCCGTTTTCTGTTTCTCTGTCCATCTGTAACCTCCCTGACTAACTTGACCGTGACCACGTCTCTACCGCTCGTGCTTCCGTTTGCTGCTTGCAGTCGGGAAAACTTGTAATTATTATCTCCAACCAATATTGGTCCCCGCTAGATGGGAAGGATCCGGGCGAGAGGGTGCAACCCCTCTCGCACCCTCTTGCCCACACCCATGGCTCGCAGGAACCGGGGATAACCAGCGGCCGGAGATGATCGTATCTGTTTGGATTGTGGCGGAGACGGCATACAGGCTAATATGCCCGGCGTTAAGGTCGTCCGAAGACTCGTATGTGTGATTACCTCATGAGCGAGTATGGGTGTAGCCGACGTGAAGAAGCTGGCATCCGGCTGTCGTTAGTTCTCAAGAGGTACTGTGACCCTCCAGGGAAGACTTTCCTCTGGAACGATTAGTACTGCTACTACGAAGAGTGACTGCGTCCACGCCCCAAAGTCCAGAACCTCCATACCATTTTAACCCCATGAATTCAGCACCCATGGTCACATTGTGCCACTAGTTTCAACGGTTTGCCCGACATACCACTGCCTGGTAGTACCCCCAAACCGTCCGTGGTTCCCCCGCCGTGCAGTTCCCTTGCATACCCCATGCCGCCCTGGACCATGTAGGGGTCATTATCAGAACACAGAGAGGGTAACCATTGCGAAGTCCGGGAAGCCGGAGATCTGGCGTTGTATTCATATTGTTGGCCAGGATTGTGGTTCAGCCCAAGGGTTGGTCGTCTAACTGTGTAAGCGGCGTCCCTGTTATGTCGGCCTTGGCCCTGCTGGTATTCGTCCGCGTACGGCTGCTGATGGCAGTCCGCCACAGCAAATAGTGGTACGCTCTGGTCGGAACTTTCAAAGGACGGCTCAGGGGCGTTAGACCTACAGAAATCGACGTGGTTCAGGTGGTTGCTATTTTGTAGTCCGCCCTCGCCAGGGGAAAGCAAACTGTAAGTTGCTGTGACGGCTTCATTTGACGAGACTTGGGAGTTATAGCTAGGTTCTTCGCCAAACAAGGCCAGATCTCTAGCGAGCGCAAGGCAATCACAGCTTGTGATGCGAGCCTCAGGGTCAATAACGATCATGAGCGTCAAAATGTTACCGAGACCGCCAATCCTGTCCCATTTGGTGACCTCCAAAACAAGGCGATGCATCCAGGCCGTTGGGTTGGTAGGATCAACATCATCCGGGAGCCCAAATGCTATTTGCAGGACGACAACACCAAGGCTCCACAGGTCGACGGCACAATTGTAACCAGAGAAACCTCTGGTTCTGACCGGACGCACTACCTCAGGAGCTTGGTATGCAAGCGTGCCGCAAAAGGTAACCAAGTCGCTGCCTTCCTTGGAAAGGCNAACAAACATTCCCACCAATAGAATCGCAACCCCAAAGGAGCTTGGTGGATTTTCATCCAGTTTGGTATCGCCTATGGGTGCGAGGATGTACGTTGAGAAAATGACTTGCGCGGGACATAAGGAAGAACTGGTGAGGGTTTTGATTAATGAGCGGGTAATGACGCTTTCTAATTGCGGTGCTGATCGCATGGGGCGGTGCACTCTTAGCAAATTCATTCTGAGCTTGGATTTTGCTAGGAAAGGAGGGCGTTGGGATCAGTGTTTTGCGAATGTAGATACTCTCGAATATCCTTGACGAGCCGCGCTTTATTGCCTTCGTTCAAGTACGCCGTACTTAGCGGCCTTTGAGGCTTTACGATCTTTGTGTCCCAAAATGCCTGGCTGCCGAAATCACTGCCCCGGTGGATGTAGACAGCAACTGAGCCTTTGCGCTGTCCTTGTCTAAATTTATGACAATGGCGGAGGAAATTGTCGATTGGGTCTCGAGACCAACCTAGGCAGAGAATCTCGACCAGTTCCTCGTTCGCACCTGGCTTCCTGCTATTTTGGGGACCAGAGGGCTTCGCAAATCTGAGGCGGAGGAACAGAGATTTACCGTCTTGGTAGAATAACCTTGTTCTAAACTTGGAAGTGTATATAATCTGGCAGTCATGGGAATCGTCTCTTGTAGTTTTCTGGTGCCAGAAGGGAACTATGCAGCGATCGGTAGTCTCTGTGCGCGCTACCAGGGTACCGGTTCTCTTTTTGGCTAAGTCGTCGCTGCTGAGGTAGTTGATGACGTCTACATATAGGCGATCCTCGGCTGGTACAGACGCTAACACCGTAAAAAGAGGTATCACAACCCAACAAATACCATAGAATATACGTTTTGTTTGCTTGATCAGATCTAGTATGGCGCCAGCTAGTGATAGCAGCCCTAATAAAAAGGGAAAATTAATTCTCAGTGTGAATTTCTGAGCGAGGTCTGCCAGTGCAGTTCCCGCCGCAGCGGTTCCGCTGATCAGGGCCGCAAGGGTTGACATATCCCAGCTGAAGATTGTAACACAATGGGACAAATAAATTGAAAGTTGAAAATTGGAAGCTGTGGATGTGGCAAAAGCTTAAAGACAAAAGGGCTCGAATTATCAATGTCATGCGACCAGAATCAGAATTGTATGTTACGACCAGGATTGGTACCGACACGATTGGGCAAGAACGAGAGAGGTGTCGGGAACCCAAGCCAGAACTACCGAGAAGCACGAACCAAGGACAGAGAATGGGAGCACGAGGTCACGTGATGATAAGATAAGAAACCCTAACCCGATCACCAGAACAGGAATGACCACGATCATTGCCAAGGAAGTGATCAGCCCAGCTGTGATCACCCCAGAGTGATCATGATCACTTACACAAGAGTGATCATACCTGGGACATAGTCTATATAAGGCACGCTCATTACCATGTAGATAGATTCGATTCTAGGATTGCTTAGCAGCAATCAAACTCTAGTTAACCTCAATACTTACTTGAGAACGATCATAACTTCACCCCCAGTCACTTGAGAACCCCAGTTATCCAGTCAGACGCTCAGTTGCTTCAACCCACTGTACTTTACCATAAGAACAGGTTACCCCGATACCTTGATCGTAACATTGTAGTTAATTTGAAACCAAGTATTTTCTGGACTTTTGTAAGCAGATCCTCAAGAGAAACGATGTGGCAATGTGGGCAGCGTCCATATGCCAGGTGCTTTGATGAGATTATTTATACCCTTGATTAAAAGCTGTTCCTTGCAAACCTCGTCACCATAACCACGAAGTGACCAGCCGGGGCTAGGCTGAGATAAAATGCGGCCCATGGTGTGTGCCTCAAAGCCTTGGGGCTTTAATTCGCGTTTATTTATATTCTAAGCTAATTTGCTACGTTGTTTCACCTAAAGTATTAGAGTGGAGATGAATGTAAAAATACAAGATGTAAAACAAAAGTAGAGAAAAGTAGAAAAGAAATAAACGAAAAATAAAATGCTAAAACAGAAACAAAGTGAATAAATAAATAAAATAAAAGCGAGGGTAAGAAACGTGGTTTGTAATAAAAGTCAACAAAAATAATAAACGTTGTTGATAGGCCTTTCGTAATGTCGATCGATCAACAGAACGTTGTTATACGGATATAAAGATATTGATTGTGCATGTTCTATAAAACTATCTAGAGGTGAGCTTCTGAACGTCCTTCCGTCTTATACCAGCAATTGGGCGGGTGAGTCACGTGCAATTGGCCTGTGCGGCATTGCACGTGGATTATCACTCTATTGTTGAATTGACCGCGATTCCCTCTATTCCAACAATCTGACTTATTTTAACGTAATGTTAATTCGGTGGTTCCGGGGTAAAGTTAAACGTAATTAGGTATTATTTTATATAAAAAATAATAAAAGCTTAAAAGGGATAACGTGGTTTATCAATACCCTGGCCAGTTTTCCAACATGGACCACCTTTCAATTGCAATACGTGTTTCTTCCACCATCAACAATGGAATCTCTTAATCGCGAGGCGCAGATTTTACTTGCGCTAAACGAGCTTCGATCGAACAAAAAGCTTAGTTTCAGAAAGGCCGCAGTGATTTTTAATGTGCCTCGATCAACCCTCCAAGCCAGAATGAACGGCGTCGCTGCTTTAACCGACCGTCGGTCTGGACGCTTGAAATTAACGGAAAGCGAAGAAGAGGTGATTGTCCAATATATACTGGACCTGGATTCCCGAGGGTTTCCGCCTCAGATTGCTAATGTAGCCGCAATGGCCGACCAATTACTCGCTACGCGGAACGCGCAACCAGTCGGCAAACTATGGGCAAATCGTTTCGTCCAACGACGTACAGAGCTAAAAACGCGTTTTTCTCGCGCTTACGATTTTCAAAGAGCTTTATGCGAAGATCCTGACGCGTTAAACGCGTGGTTCCGATTGGTGGCCAATATGAAGGCCAAATACGGCATCCAAAACTGCGATAACTTATTTATAATTTCGACGAAACCGGCTTTATGATGGGCCAAATTTGCGGACATATGGTTGTAACTGGGTCAGAAAAACGCGGAAAAAGAAAGAAAATACAGCCTGGCAATCGAGAATGGGCTACTGCAATTTGCTGCATTAGTGGCGACGGTTACGATGTGCCCCCATATCTTATCGTCAAAGGCGCCCACCATCTCGCGAACTGGTACACAGAAGGCGGTCTTCCCGCATTTTGGCGTATAAAAACTACGCCAAATGGGTGGACAAATAACGAAATAGGCTTGGATTGGGTTCGGCATTTCGACAACCACACAAAATCGCGGACAAAAGGCGCATATCGGATGTTAGTGCTCGATGGGCATGCCAGTCACCAATCGCCGGAATTCGAAAGCTATTGCAAAGATCACAACATTATTCCTCTTTGCCTGCCTGCTCATTCATCTCACCTAAATCAGCCACTTGATGTCGGAGTGTTTAGCGTCCTTAAACGGGCGTACGGACAAGAAATCAACGATTTTATCCGGGCCCACATCACCAACATCAGCAAAGTCGAGTTTTTTTGGCATTTGTAACAGCTTACAAAAATTCGGTGACGAAAGAAAATATGGCCGGGGGTTTTCGAGGAGCCGGAATTATCCCTTATAACCCGGAAACGGTTATATCTAAATTGGATATAAAATTACGAACGCCGTCACCCAAAGAGCTTGTTTTTTCCAATATCCATACCTGGGTCTCTCAAACACCGCACAATCCGACAGAAGCGATTTGTCAGTCGACGCTTGTAAAAACTCGTATTAACGGTCATCAAGGAAGCTCGCCAACGCCTATATTCGATGCTGTAAAGCAGTTGGCGAAAGGTATGGACGCACTTGCGCACAAACATACGCTTCTCGAAGCAGAAGTCCGCAGCCTTCGGACAGCCAACGAAACGCTTAGCAAACGACGCAGGGCTAAAAGAACACGTGTTCGCGAAGGAGGGTCATCTACTATACAAAAGGTGCAAAATTTGTTACAGTTGAACACTGGGGATAGTCCGGTACAGGAGGGGGAAGATGAAAATGGAGAGGGGAACAAAACGCGGCGGGGGACCAAACGGCGCTGCGGCAACTGCGGAAAGACAGGACACAATGCACGCACCTGTCAGGAGAATGAAGAAATATCCAATTTATATACTTCCGATTGTATTGAGGTTAATTGAACAACGCTGGCGTTGCATATGAAGTTGGGAGTTGGTCCATGTTGGAAAAGTGGCCAGGGTATTGATAAACCACGTTAAAGTAAATCCTATCCGCTGGCTAGTAATTAGATTATTTCCACTTTATTATTTATTTTATTAGTGTGTTCTGCTTTAGAAACCCCTACAATGCGCTCCTCGTTTATTTTCATTGTGTTTTGCACAGCATTTGCTGCTGAAAATACGCCGCCTTCAACTGATGCCGGTTCACTTCAAACCAATCATAACTACCTTTACTGTATTAAAAATCATCTCGACAGTGATTGCAACAAAAAAGAAAGAGACTTCATAATAAAGAAGGCGGAAGAGTACGATAAATAATTCTAACTGTTGGAATAGAGGGAATCGCGGTCAATTCAACAATAGAGTGATAATCCACGTGCAATGCCGCACAGGCCAATTGCACGTGACTCACCCGCCCAATTGCTGGTATAAGACGGAAGGACGTTCAGAAGCTCACCTCTAGACAGTTTCATAGAACATGCACAATCAATATCTTTATATCCGTATAACAACGTTCTGTTGATCGATCGACATTACGAAAGGCCTATCAACACTAACCCTTTCGAAAAATCGGTATATATTAACATATATTTACAGATGTAAAACTTACGCTCATGCCGCGTACGATGCTATTACATCGAATGAGTTTTTACGGCGCGAGTTTTTTGGAACTAAAAGCAGTCAAAATATTACATACCTCCAAACAACATATTCGAAAATCGAACAAGCGTGCGACTTGAATATTTCAAAAACGTCTATTTGGTGTATATTACCCACCCCTAAAACTTGTAAGAAAGGTATTACTGCTTTTACAAGCAGAAGCACGGACATACTATTTTTATGTCCTGGATTATTCAAAGACGATCGCCGTGCAGCTCGTACTCTTGTACACGAGCTTTCGCATTTGGTATCTAGTAAGTTGGTCCCACCAATATATACTGCTGTTTAATTCATACCAATTGCTTGTTATTATAGAGGAAATTGGAACTAATAGGAATCAGTTGCCGATACATGGGACTTTGATACTTATGGGCATGTGAACTCACTGCTGCATGTATATTTTCTCAACGTCAAAAATACCTTTACTAATTTTGTCAAATTGTAGTCTCCCCCCAGAAAAACGCCTTCAGCATGCCGACACTTTCGCCTGGTTTGCATATTACGCTGCAAATCCTAACGGCGAAGACGGCAATGTTGTTGGCTTTTCTAAAATTTTTCATGGCTGTCGTTACCAGTGGCTCACTTTACTTGACGCGTGCGATGCGGCACCCGGAGCATGTAAAAAGCTGGCAGCTTCTATGAACGCAAAGTTTTGTCGTATATTGGCCAAAATGACCACTTTGCCCTCGCCGGGGTCCTCCAAGCCACTTGCCAAGCAGTCTGCCGAGGAAATTGATGGTATAAAGCATGAGGCTCTTGCGCAGGTTTAATTTCTTGAAATCACTGCTATTCTACGACTTGTAGCAACTAGACTAGAGCAATGTTATTGTCGATAACCCGGTGGTGCCCGGAAGAAGATAGATAGCAATATACGTCGTCAGTTACCTGATTTCCCGCACCTACCTGGAGTGTGCCTGCTTTCCGGTGACTCCATCGTTCCGAAGCATTCTGTCCTAGCTTATTTGCTTAATGGCCGATATAATAAACACTACAGTTGCCCTTACTCAGTTATGCCATTCGGCACGCACGCGGGGCAGCTTTATTTACTTGACCAGCTACGCACGGGCAAACACTAGAGGCTATATAAATAGAATTTATAAATCTTCCTTCAGGACCCGTAACAGTGCTGAATCTTAATGCTACTATCTTCAGGCTCAGACTAGCAATGTAGCCCAAGCAGGTAGACTTTACCGGTTTGCTACAAAACTCCGCATGGCAATCTCTACAAAGAACAGCACTAACTCGCAGGGCTCTGCCCTTTGGGCGAGAAAACAAAGTCTTGCTAAATATCACTTGAAGATTGTCAGTGTAGGCAGCCGCCTGCCCGGCCAGGTTACTGGTCCTCCCAGCCCTTGGTCCGAGATAAAGCTCCGACACGAGTGCACGGCCTAATTAAGGAAGCCTTTGGAAACGTAATCAAGCCCAAGAGACTGTTGCGATGCATGCATGCAACACGGATCTTTTATATTTGGCGCTATGGCAGTCGGCCATGTGCCGCCCGAGCTTCGCCCCACGGCCAAATCGCGAACGACTCCCACCGCTGGCCACGAGAATCTTCAGTCTACGATGATTATTCAGGCTGTTGAGCACCCGAAAGAAGAAAAAAAACAGCATTAAATCATGCTGTTAAACTTTCGACTTTGAGCGAATCACCTTGTCCGCTTCGTTCGTTGATGCTTCCCCTCCAAAGCTTTGGACTCAAGCCTTGGACTTGTCGCAAGTTGGAAATACGACTCACTGGATCTCTGAAACTGCAGTCCGTCGACTGCCTTACTGAAGCAAGAACCGGTCGAATTAATTTATGTGACCTCGATCAAGATACCAACACTCATTCCTTATAATAGGTCAGAAGCATCCAGCCATCAGTTCCTTCCTTGCCAATCTTATAGCAGTACTTCCACTGCCCAAGCGGTTGCAATGCGGGCTCTACTATTTCGTGACCTGTTTTTCTCGGTAGTGGCCATGGGCGAACTGTACCTGGAGGGAAATATAGGAATTTGGACTCCGCAATTAAACCTGCGGCCATGACATGGACTTTCGCGCCCAATTTTCTCACTTTTACATTTGAGGCCAGTTTTCCGCCAATACAGTATCCAGTGGGACTTTGAAAGCATGAAGCGAAGAGAGTACCAGAATATTCCCAGATGACCGTGTTCGTATAAAAACTCGTTCTGGCCTTGTCGACGACAGGGCGCAAACCTGGGTTAAAGATGTATGTTAGCCCTAGACAAGGGTACTATCAATGACCTTGGACTTTTGAGTGGTGACTAGCAGATCTGCTGCGCCTCCTGGGAGCAAAATTTTCTCATCTATTGGGCCTTGGGGTAGGAGAGTGAAGATGATAGCTTTCGGTGTTACGCAAAGCTTGTTTGTAGTTGTAGAGCTGTATGCCTAATTGGGTCATGGTTTAGGGTCTGCAGTTCTGTACACTCCAAAAGTAAAATAACCCAGCTCGCAAAATATACCATCCAGAATACGCTTGCTACTCATTTCAGGTTTTATACCCCATACAAAGAGGTCGTTTTGGCGATAGCTTACGTGGTTACTTTTTTTCCAGTGAAAATTCTCTCAAAGTGAAAACATCCACTGGCACCATTTGAAACAGGGGCACCCCTATCATGGAGACAAAACTAAGAGTGACGAGCCCATCGCCGTATGTTTCGCTACCCCGGACCTGCAACATCGAACGGCGCATACATATCGCCCTCGGCACCAGCGACACCATAAACATTAGCGAGCGTGTTGGCGATGTATCTTTTTGGCGCCATGGTCGCTGCTGTGAGCTTACACGACACCGATTGCCGGCTCGCGCATGCCACCCGGGTTTGCTTGTAGATTGTGTCGTGCATGGGCTACAAACCTTCCTTGTGGGTGGTATCGGCGTCATGTAGAACACGTCCACTGCGTAGCCTCAAAAACGGACCATTAAACTGATGATCAAACAAAGGGGAAGGAAGGTGGAAACGCACAGGCAGGTTGTTCAGAGTACGGGAAGCGGATTGGCAGCAATAACAGATGCCTCGGAAGGGACGGAGGATTAGAACTAGAGGAAAAAGGTTAAATGACGAGAACAATCGTAGAGGATCTTTGCGTTCATGCCATGCTGTCTGATAGACTCTCGTGATATAGATTGCATAAGGATCGGCAAATTATATAATGGGCTAGTAAGACAGTACTGAAAAGCTAAAACAGAAGCAGCCGTGGTGCACGTATCGCAGTGAAATATAATGCGTCCAAAATGAATTACCAATTCGTGCCAAAAAGCTATCAACAGACAACCCAGAGAAATCAATGCCTTCCTGAGTAGTATCAACCACTCTTAGTAATGTGGGGAGCGGCGGCGAGAGCTGCGCAGCGGGGTGCAGTCGCCATCGCTAGGCTTGCCAAAGAGGTTGGTGGTGTGGTCCTCGCAGGCGTTGGGCCAGGTGACGGGGCCGGGTGCGGTGTAGCTGGTCAGCGGCGGCCAGTAGATGTTGATCTTGATGCCGGGCTCGTTGCCAGTGTACGCGCCGGGGAACTTGACCGTCGGGCCGGGCCTGCCGTTGCCGCTGCCCGTTACCTTGAGCTGGGCGCAGCCAATGTAGAACTGCGCGCCGCCAAAGGTTCCGGCGCCGTGCAGGCCAATGTGCTCCGCGCGCATGAGGTAGTCGCCGGGCGGCAGGTTCTGCGGCAGCTTAAAGGTGAAGCTGGTGGCGCCCTGGCTGCTGGGGAAGGTGGCCCAGTCGATACCGGTGTTGGGGTCGATCTTGCCGCTCGTCAGCGAGTAGACCTTGAACCAGTCGCCGTCACCCTTGTACTGGTTGGCGGCGACGCCGTCGGGAGCGCGAGAGAGGTACACGGCCTGGGGGCCGGGGTGTCCGAGATTCGCGTTGACGAGGAATCCGACCTCATCGCCCGGCGCAACCGTGTAGGTCTTGGTGGCAGCCATGATGGAGGCGTCGAGCCCACCCTGGTTGCAGACCATGTTTTGCGACTTTACATCCTCGATGGGCGAGTTGGAGTTTGTAGTCCGTCGCACGTACTCGTACGGCCCAGTCGACTTGCCGTTGACCACGAGCGTCTCGAAGTTGTAATGTGCCAGCGCCGTGGGGATAAGTCCCACGGCGACGACGATGGTGGCCAAGGTGTTGCAGTGCATGTTGGCAACAGCTTCAGGTGCGGTGATGAGCTCTGTTCAGTCAGGTAGGAAGAGAAGGAGTGGCAGGCGGTGATGAAAAGGTTCCGCTAGATTGAGGGAAAGGGGATGCTGAACTGCTGTTTATATATCCATCAAGTAAATCTTGGCAAGAAATACGAGCCGTGTAATGATGAAGCAAGCCCGACTGAAGATGGCCCATTCTCTATTACTCTCCCATCAGTCCGACACAACTAAGACGGAGGATTTTGTGTTCATTCCCGATAGTATACAAGGATAAAGTAGACTTGCCCAAGTTCCCCAGCGCGCTCGGGTGAACGGATAGAAGATCGCCGCTAATTAGTTTCCCACCAAGTCTGACGACTTTGTTAGTACCAAGAGCAGCCCACTTACTACAATAGCTAGCATTTGCTACAACGGCAAAAGGGGATGAGTTATCTGGGGTACAAGCTTTTAGCGAGCGCTTCACCAAGGCATCGGCGGCCCGCGTGTCCATCCCGATTGATCAGCAGCAGGGAAGTTTCCCCAACCTTTGGTCGATAAAAATGCATCTCTGTTACGATCAAGGTATCGTGGTAACCTGTTCTTATGGTAAAGTACAGTGGGTTGAAGCAACTGAGCGTCTGACTGGATAACTGGGGTTCTCAAGTGACTGGGGGTGAAGTTATGATCGTTCTCAAGTAAGTATTGAGGTTAACTAGAGTTTGATTGCTGCTAAGCAATCCTAGAATCGAATCTATCTACATGGTAATGAGCGTGCCTTATATAGACTATGTTCCAAGTGTGATATGTATGATATGTTCCATAGTCAGCATATCACTCGTTCTGATATGATTGATATGCGACATATCACTCCTATCCCTTCCTTGGTATCACGTGCTATCACGTGACTTCATCCTTAGGTAATCTTTTTCCTGCCGGTCGGTGTTCCTCTCTCTGGTGCGTCGTCAGGAGGGGTGTGACCCCACCTGGCCTTTCTGGTACCGGCCCAACTGTCTGGTCGTAACATCAGGTCTCCTCTCCTTTGGCCAAGTCCCTTTGGCCTTTTAAATAGTCTGTACTCCCCTGATCCTTGTTCCTGGTTTTGTTTCTCTTTTTGCTAACTCTCCTGCGCCATGTCTAGTCGTGTAGCCAAAGCTCGCGGTCGCGTATCCACCGCTCGTCGCAACGACTTGCTTTCTGTGCTTCTTTCTTCGGCGGTCGAAATGCCTTCTTGTTCTGCCTGCGAGTCGCAAGGGATTGNTCCCTTTCTCTCCTTACGGGAAGCATAAGGCATTCCTTATTCCCAATCACTTTCGGTTCTAACTGGGGTTGGAAACAAATAAACGGCAACAGTATGCAAAAATTCTATAACGTGGTTTATCAATACCCTGGCCACATCAATACCCTGGCCACTTTTCCAACATGGACCACCTTTCAATTGCAATACGTGTTTCTTCCACCATCAACAATGGAATCTCTTAATCGCGAGGCGCAGATTTTACTTGCGCTAAACGAGCTTCGATCGAACAAAAAGCTTAGTTTCAGAAAGGCCGCAGTGATTTTTAATGTGCCTCGATCAACCCTCCAAGCCAGAATGAACGGCGTCGCTGCTTTAACCGACCGTCGGTCTGGACGCTTGAAATTAACGGAAAGCGAAGAAGAGGTGATTGTCCAATATATACTGGACCTGGATTCCCGAGGGTTTCCGCCTCAGATTGCTAATGTAGCCGCAATGGCCGACCAATTACTCGCTACGCGGAACGCGCAACCAGTCGGCAAACTATGGGCAAATCGTTTCGTCCAACGACGTACAGAGCTAAAAACGCGTTTTTCTCGCGCTTACGATTTTCAAAGAGCTTTATGCGAAGATCCTGACGCGTTAAACGCGTGGTTCCGATTGGTGGCCAATATAAAGGCCAAATACGGCATCCAAAACTGCGATATTTATAATTTCGACGAAACCGGCTTTATAATGGGCCAAATTTGCGGACATATGGTTGTAACTGGGTCAGAAAAACGCGGAAAAAGAAAAAAAATACAGCCTGGCAATCGAGAATGGGCTACTGCAATTTGCTGCATTAGTGGCGACGGTTACGATGTGCCCCCATATCTTATCGTCAAAGGCGCCCACCATCTCGCGAACTGGTACACAGAAGGCGGTCTTCCCGCATTTTGGCGTATAAAAACTACGCCAAATGGGTGGACAAATAACGAAATAGGCTTGGATTGGGTTCGGCATTTCGACAACCACACAAAATCGCGGACAAAAGGCGCATATCGGATGTTAGTGCTCGATGGGCATGCCAGTCACCAATCGCCGGAATTCGAAAGCTATTGCAAAGATCACAACATTATTCCTCTTTGCCTGCCTGCTCATTCATCTCACCTAAATCAGCCACTTGATGTCGGAGTGTTTAGCGTCCTTAAACGGGCGTACGGACAAGAAATCAACGATTTTATCCGGGCCCACATCACCAACATCAGCAAAGTCGAGTTTTTTTTGGCATTTGTAACAGCTTACAAAAATTCGGTGACGAAAGAAAATATGGCCGGGGGTTTTCGAGGAGCCGGAATTATCCCTTATAACCCGGAAACGGTTATATCTAAATTGGATATAAAATTACGAACGCCGTCACCCAAAGAGCTTGTTTTTTCCAATATCCATACCTGGGTCTCTCAAACACCGCACAATCCGACAGAAGCGATTTGTCAGTCGACGCTTGTAAAAACTCGTATTAACGGTCATCAAGGAAGCTCGCCAACGCCTATATTCGATGCTGTAAAGCAGTTGGCGAAAGGTATGGACGCACTTGCGCACAAACATACCCTTCTCGAAGCAGAAGTCCGCAGCCTTCGGACAGCCAACGAAACGCTTAGCAAACGACGCAGGGCTAAAAGAACACGTGTTCGCGAAGGAGGGTCATCTACTATACAAAAGGTGCAAAATTTGTTACAGTTGAACACTGGGGATAGTCCGGTACAGGAGGGGGAAGATGAAAATGGAGAGGGGAACAAAACGCGGCGGGGGACCAAACGGCGCTGCGGCAACTGCGGAAAGACAGGACACAATGCACGCACCTGTCAGGAGAATGAAGAAATATCCAATTTATATACTTCCGATTGTATTGAGGTTAATTGAACAACGCTGGCGTTGCATATGAAGTTGGGAGTTGGTCCATGTTGGAAAAGTGGCCAGGGTATTGATGTGGCCAGGGTATTGATAAACCACGTTATGCTTTGTGAAGAATTTCTTAAGTTTCAGTGGCTCGATAAACTCTTTAAGATGATCGTTCTTGTGCAAAAAGGCGAGAGTGATCAGGTTACTATATTGACCCTAATTGTTAGCACACAACCTCGATGTCCCTGAGCCTCGTGCGATGCAGTACGTAAACTTAAGCGCCCTTCGGCTAGAATAGCTGCCCCATTTTTTAGTGTGAAGCGGTGGTGTGGATCCACAAGGCGCCCCAGTGAGCAGCCTAGTCTCGATACCGCCCGGGGTGAGCACATGCAAATTAAGGTTCTAATTCTTCCTGATCCCCGATGTCGAAAAACCCCGTATCGGAACAGTGCTTTTACCCATGGGCCTTCACCAACTTACAGGGGGCGACTCAGTATGGCTGAAAACACTCAACCAAGACGGATCAGAATCCTATCGAGCCGTAATATGCCTTTCCAGTATAGAAAAAGGAAGTAATGTACCACCGCCAACCCCTTATTCTTGCAGAGTATCTACGTAGGTAGCCTAATTTCACTGACAAGCTGCGACTCAACGATCGACATGGAAGGTCCACAGTTTGAATTGTAACCTTTGGATTTCAGGCAGTTCAGACCACCGTCCATCCCTTGATGAGCCTGTGATAAACAGGCCACCCTAGGCATCACACGCTCTTAGGAGTTTAGAAGAGCGCTGAGAAGGTAGCAAGAACAATAATTTCACTCCATGAACCGGCCGAACAAACTTCCGGGAAGACCATCACGTCCAGGGCTTGACCATCTGTCAGGGGTGTGTCCTTTTATAACGAGATATCCTTCCCTTTTATTTCTTCTAATTTGCTTCCTTTTCCAATGATCTTCAAAATGGAACCCCAAAGCAGTGTGATGCCCATAGGGGTATTTTTCTTTTGTACCATTCTATCTACTTTTATAATGCTTTTCAACGTCCTGGCCAGGCTATACATTCGCTCCAAAAGATCCCAGGAAACTCGAGTTTTTTTGTTTATCTGCGTCTGTGACTGGCTTCTCGTCACGAGCGCCGCACTAATGATCACGCAGACGGTATTGGTTTGTCAGGAGTGGAACCATCGAGCTGCGGGTTCAAGTCCTGAGCTCATCCTACGAGTAGGTAGCCCCTGATTCTCTCTGGGCAATAAGCTCTAACACTTCTAAGCTTCAACTCGATATCGCTCTCCTCGGCGTAT